>CAUDMG010001656.1:2385000-2405000 GCA_958450375.1 Homarus gammarus | reverse complement strand
TCATGACCTCCAACACATCACAACCTCATGACCTCCAACATATCACAACCTCATGACCTCCAACACATCACAACCTCACCATCATAACAGTCGATTTACTTCATACTATATTTTCAGATCTGTGACTGTATGTATGTCTGCGTATGTGTGCGTATGTGTGTATGCGTCTTAAACCATACAAAGGGGAAAGATGTACACATACACTCGGGGAAGTAGGGGGTGTGTGTATGTGTCCTAGGTGCATATATACACATGAAAAAGGTACATACACATGGAAAAGGTACACACACAGACCAGACCTGACCTGACCTATCCAACCCACACTCCTTCAACCAATGTACCCCCCCCCCCCCCGTGCCACACAACAAGGTAAATTACAGGTGATTAAGTTATTAAGGTATTTAGTAATTACAGTTATTAAATAATTAAACCAAATGTTATTGTTATATGTGAGTCAGGTTGATTATGTTATGGCCCCTTGATATACTTCCCACTCATCCTCCCACTCACAAACACATCCCACTCAGACACACACATCCTCCCACTCAACACACATCCTCTCACTCAAACACACATCCCACTCCAAACACACATCCCACTCCAAACACACATCATCCCACTCCAAACACACATCATCCCACTCCAAACACACATACTCCCACTCCAAACACACATCATCCCACTCCAAACACACATCATCCCACTCCAAACACACATCCTCCCACTCCAAGCACACAACCTCCCACTCACAAAGACATCCTCCCACTCCAAACACACATCATCCCACTCCAAACACACATCATCCCACTCCAACACATCCCACTCCAAACACACATACTCCCATGGACAGGCAGAGCTTCGGAGCACAACAAAAGAAGTCAGCTGCAGGTGTGGCACAATGGTAACAGTGTCCTCCCTACCTGCCACCACCTGACTGTGTGGCTGGAGAGAGAGAGAGAGAGAGAGAGAGAGAGGGGGGAGTAGGTAGGTAGGTAGGTAGGTATGTAGGTCGGTAGGGAAGGAAAAAGAGAGGGAAGGGGAAGGAGGAAGAGAGGGAAGGGGAAGAGAGGGCCAACTGCAGATGGTGATGGTGTTAACGTAGGGAAGGAGGAAGTTGTTTACATCATAACTTAATCACACAAACAAATTTCCTGGTCACAGCTGTTAGGTTAGGTTAGGTTTGGTTAGGTTAGGTAGGGTTAGGTTAGGTTGGGTTAGGTTAGGTTAGGGATCTTGTTAGGCCAATAGGTGTAACATTATGTATAAAACTGTAGAGAAATACACACACACCCACACATAATGTACACACACCCACACATACTGTACACACACCCACACATAATGTACACACACCCACACACATACATACTGTACACACACCCACACATAATGTACACACACCCACACATACATACTGTACACACACCCACACATAATGAACACACACCCACACATACATACTGTACACACACCCACACATAATTTACACACACCCACACATACATACTGTACACACACCCACACATAATGTACACACACCCACACACATACATACTGTACACACACCCACACACATACATACTGTACACACACCCACACATAATGTACACACACACACACATACATACTGTACACACACCCTAGCCACCTAATCAACAAATCCGCTTCGAGAGTTGGAAACTATCAATCTCCTCGGGTGTCCAGTCCAATCACGTTTCTGGAATTTAGAATCCTCCACCGTGACTGGCCAATCACTTTCTCGGCCTTAAGCAATCATTTTAATGGCTGTCCAATCACGTTACGTCGATCTATTTCTGATAATTTTTCATCGTATATAATTTGTTCCACACTCCCGATACCCCTATAATTTGTTCCACACTCCCGATATCCCTATAATTTGTTCCACACTCCCGATATCCCTATAATTTGTTCCACACTCCCGATATCCCTATAATTTGTTCCACACTCCCGATATTCCTATAATTTGTTCCACACTCCCGATATTCCTATAATTTGTTCCACACTCCCGATATCCCTATAATTTGTTCCACACTCCCGATATCCCTATAATTTGTTCCACACTTCCGATATTCCAAAAATTTGTTCCACACTCCCGATATTCATATAATTTGTTCCACACTCCCGATATTCCTATAATTTGTTCCACTTCCGATATTCCTATAATTTGTTCCACACTTCCGATACTCACACTATGGAATATTTTGACGATTATAAGGAGTATAAGAGTCTTCAAACTCGCCTTTAAATTAAAATAAAAAAATAATCAATACCAATTTTGTATATTTTTTTTGTAGATATCATTCACGTTGGTGGGGATGAACCTCTTATGAACACACGAGAGAGGGAGAGGTAATACAAAAATCAATATCAACACAAAGGGGGAAGCAACGTCGAAAATCCCTTCACTTTAACCAATAGAAAATACTGAAATTCCACTATTTTTTCATAACACAACAGATACCCTTGTTAGATCCTCCATAGCGTGTTGAGAAATGTTTTGTAGTTACGTATCTGTTGATGTTGGAGCAGTGTGTTGGAGATAAATCACAAGTGCTTGTTGGAGGTGAGGAAGTGGAGGGTAGACCACGGTAGAAGGCGTGGAAAGTGTTCCCTCGTATAGGGCCGACACACGACTGCCACCACCACCACCACTCTTGGCTGCCTGTCACTCCCACCTGTAGCTTCAGCCTGCCTTGCTAACCTCCACCCCCCCCCCCCACCCCCCTCTCTCTCTCTCTCTCTCTCTGACAGGTGCTTCCCTACCCCCCCCCCCTCTCCATCACGCCCTCACACGCGCTTCTATCACCTCCTCCTCCCCCTCATCCCCCACTCAACCCTGCTTCCTGCTCCCCCCCCCCCCAACCACCCACTATCCCTTGCCCCAACCCCCCTGCCACTCTGCCATTAACCTCACCCCCCCCCCCTTTACCTATCTGCCTGCATACCTGCCACACTATACCGGAACCGTCGCTATCATCACACTTAATTGTTTACATGAGGTCGTCTTCCAACGTTCGTAACTCTTTCCTATCACTCACAGTCACTCATGCGCTCTCACACTCACGCATTCGCACACACACACACACACACACACCTTTTCCTGCTTGCACACCCAAAAGCCTAAATAGCCTAAGGGGAAAAATATAGTATCTCTTGGAACCGAACCATGAAATCGAACCCGGAATCGAATCCGAAACCGAACCCGGAATCGAATCCGAAACCGAACCCAAACTAAACCCGAATTTCATGGTAACTAATTTGAAATATTGCTAAGGGTAAGATTATAATAGGTTAAGTTAGGTTAGAGAATAGGTGTAGGTTGGGTTAGCTTAAATGTAGGTAAGGGTCACATCAGGTCAGGTTAGGTCAGGTTAGGTCAGGTACGGGTTTGGGGATTAGCTGCTAACACGTGCGGCGGGTAGAGTACATTTTAAAAACAAGGTGTGGAGTTGTTTCTTCGTGTTCAATGGCCTCGGGTTTGGATTCACAAGGGCTCGGATTCACAAGAGTTCGGATTCACAAGAGTTCAGATTCACAGAGGTTCGGATGTCCAGAGGTAAGGGTTAACAGAGGTTCGGATTAACATAGATTCGGATTAAAAAAGGTTCGGGTTCGCAGAGGTTCGGATTCACAAAGGTTCGGATCAAAAAGGTTCGGTTTCACAGGGGTTCGGATAATATAATGAGTCAATAACACCACACATTCTACCAGTCACCAGTCAATAATCACCAGCCAGTCACCACTCGATTCACCAGTTAACTCGTGTTCAATAATGTGCCACCCAGAGCCACCAGTCCAGTAACTGTCAGGTCGTGTAATTAATAGCAGCGTTAACTCTAGAACATATGCTCCAATAACCTGCCCTATGGTAACGGCTGACAGGGTGGGTGGGGTGGGTGGGTGGGTGGGTGGTGGTCGGCGAGAGAAGTGATGGTGGGTAAGGAAGGTGTGGGTGGTGTTCGGCGAGAGAAGTGGTGGTGGGTGAGGAAGGTGGTGGTAGTGGTGGGTGGGTGAGGAAGGTGGTGGTAGTGGTGGGTGGGTGAGGAAGGTGGTGGGTGGTGGGTGGGTGAGAAAGGTGTGGGTCCCATCTTAATTACCCTACACACCCAAACAAGAACAAAAAATAAACACCTTTAGACACAAATAACTCGATAATAACAACTACAAAAATCATATGACCTTTAATACGATATTTTTCTCTTTCCCTTAACCTTGTCCAGTGCCAGGAGGTGCCAGGAGGTGCCAGGAGGTGCCAGGTCAATATATCCATAGTTGTCAGTAATTGGTGTTGTAGAGTCAACAGTGTGTGTGTGTGTGATCACTAAGTAGAAGTAGTACACCGGACATAAATCCAGGTAAACTCCAGGTAAACTCACTAATGACCTCCTTCTCCACTCCACTAGGTCGGCCTCCACTTGCACACGTCCTCGCTAGTACTCACAAGGCCATGCTAAGCCTCCGCGGTTTTCGTACTCTGACAGGGAAGTACTCAGGAAGGTTACTGACCAATATTCTTGCTTCTACCTGACCTTCAGATGTAAGTCAATTGTGTATCTGTTGATGTGAGGAGGAAAGGTGGTAGGGGTGGGGTGGTAGAGGTGGGGTGGTAGGGGTGGTGTGGTAGGGGTGGGGTGGTAGGGGTGGGGTGGTGTGGTAGGGGTGGTGTGATAGAAGTGGTGTGGTAGAGGGGTGTAGTGAGGTGTACTGGGAGTGTAGCTCTAAGATAAGGCACTGAGGTGTACTACAGGAATATGGCACTCAGATATACAAGGGCGTGGCACTAGGCTGTCACTAACAACCCTCCCCACCTCACAGGCATGACCTCAGGGTAGTGGTGTAGGGAAGAGACTGGCACCACCTTCAGATAATGACCCTACAATCAAAGACTATTGTGTGCGTGTGTGCGTGCGTGCGTTACCTGACCCAGGATATATTTACGCCAAAATTAGAGGTCATACACTACTTGATGGAGACCAGTTTACGAAGTTAATGGCCTCGTTTGGGTGCTAGAACGAGTTATAAATGCTGTTAGATGTGGTCAGGTACACTGTAGTATGCACCAAGTATAGTGTGATGGTGTAATTACCTTCGGTGCCAGTAGAGATTACCTGAGCTTGGCACGAGTGGTGGTGTCAGGGACTATAAGGTACTTCCTCACCTGGGGAGTGCCAACCCATGGAGTGCCAACCCGGAGACTTTAACAGAGACGTACTCACTACAACCCAAACAACCATCTACCACTATTACCTACCAACCATCTAATGAGCTACCACTATTACCTACCATCACTAACCTACAACCATTACCTACTACCTTATGAACGATCTACAACCACTACTTATTACCCAACGACCTACAACCAGTCACAGTGGTGGTAGTGGTAGTAATGATGGTGGTAGTGGTGGTAGTAATGGTAGTAATAATGATAGTGGTCCTATTAATCGTCCAGGTAAAGTCAGTAAGGCAAATACACACACCTGTACCCCACGTGTAAATTAGCTCCAGCCAACCCCCCCCCCCTCTCTCTCTCTCTCACCCCTCCCACCCCCTTTCCTCCCTCCCTCTCTCTCTCTCTCCCACCTTCCACGAGCAAGATGTCTCCCCCCCTTCACCTGACTCTCTCATTAAACTATAAGTAGACGCAATGGCCGAGTGGACACAAAGCTCAACTCCCGTCCTAAAGGTCACTGGTTCGTGTCCGGGTTACCTTTAGTTCACCCAGTTGTAAATGGGTACCTAATGAAGGTGGTATTATAATGACGGGTCACCTGGAGATTAGACACACCTGGATTATTTCACCTGGTGGTTAAACATTCTATCGCTACATGGGTGAGGTGAGGTTAGATTAGATTAGTTAAGTGGAGTAAGGTGAGATTAGGTGAGTCGAATTGAGTTGGGGTTAGATTAGATGAGGTTAGGGAGATTAAATCTAAGGTGTTATAAGCTGGGAGGGAGAATCTTCAGGTGATCCGTTGTTACATTAGAGTCCGTTCAGACACACACACACACACACACTGGTCGGGGCAAAGGAAAGTGAATCAATGTTTAGGTAAAAATAAACTACATTATCACACATTGTTGAGGCTTAACACGGGAACAATAAGCATGTGTGTGTACATGTGTGTGTGTGTGTACATGTGTGTGTGTGTGTGTGTGCTGATCTTCCACCCCTGACGCTTCAACACTTTAATTCCTATGACTTATTTTTTTTTTATAAAATTTTTGTATATTTTTAATGACGAAAATTACTTGTGATAATATCATATATCCTGTCGCAACCCCTTCCGACATCCTGCCACCATGCTGCCACCCTTCCGTCATCCTGCCATCATCCTACCACCATGCTGCCACCCTTCCGTCATCCTGCCATCATCCTGCCACCCTTCCGTCATCCTGCCATCATCCTGCCACCCTTCCGTCATCCTACTATCATCCTGCCACCCTTCCGTCATCCTGCTATCATCCTGCCATCATCCTGCCACCCTTCCGTCATCCTGCCATCATCCTGCCACCCTTCCGTCATCCTATTATCATCCTGCCACCCTTCCATCATCCTGCCATCATCCTGCCACCCTTCCGTCATCCTACTATCATCCTGCCACCCTTCCGTCATCCTACCATCATCCCACCACCATGCTGCCACCCTTCCATCATCCTGCCATCATCCTGCCACCATGCTGCCACCCTTCCATCATCCTGCCATCATCCTGCCACCCTTCCGTCATCCTACCACCATCCTGCCACCCTTCCGTCATCCTGCCATCATGCTGCCACCATCCTGCCACCCTTCCGTCATCCTGCCATCATCCTGCCACCCTGCCATCATCCTACCACCCCCTCCCCTTGGTGCTCTTCAACCAAGGATATTGATCCATCAAGGTCGAGTATGTGTGTGTCTGTGTACGTGTGTGTATATGTGTTATTGAGTGTGTACGTGTGATTGTGTTATTGAATGTGTTATTGAAGGTTTGGGATTCGGGGTTTGGGATTCAAGGTTTGGGATTCGGGGTTTGGGATTCAAGGTTTGGGATTCGGGGTTTGGGATTCAAGGTTTGGGATTCAAGGTTTGGGATTCGGGGTTTGGGATTCGAATACCTTGTTTTCAATGACCTTTCCTCCAAGAAGGTAATAAATGTTGTGCTACTTCACCCTAATCCCTCTTCAATCACTCTACTTCCTCCCACATAATCCCTTCCTCCCTCTCCTCTTCCTCCCCCTCTCCTCCTTAAGTAACACCTGGATATTTTAACCAATCACGTCGTCACCTGAGTTAATTAACCTGTTTGAGGAAATATTGAGGTCACCTTCCCCACCTCCCCCCCCCCTCTCTCTCACTCTCTCCTTCTCCCTCACTCACCTCCCTCCCTCACTCACCTTCCTCCCTCCCTCACTCACCTACCTCCCTCAGCTTCCTCCCTCATTCACCTTCCTCCCTCATTCACCTTCCTCCCTCACTCACCTTCCTCCCTCCTACCGGCTCGCTGGTAATTGGTTAAGTCCTAATAGACCCCAGTCCTAATAGACCCCAGTACTAATAGACCCCAGTACTAATAGACACCAGTCCTAATAGACCCCAGTACTAATAGACCCCAGTACTAATGGACCCCAGTACTAATGGACCCCAGTACTAATGGACCCCAGTACTAATAGACCCCAGTACTAATAGACCCCAGTACTAATAGATAGCCTTGGTTGGGGCCTAAGAGGACTGGGATATAATTCCAAATCTTTCCCACCCCCCTCCCAGTACTGTACCACCGCCTCCCAGTACTGTACCACCACCTCCCAGTACTGTTCCACCACCTCCCAGCACTGTTCCACCACCTCCCAGCACTGTTCCACCATCTCCCAGTACTGTACCACCACCTCCCAGTACTGTTCCACCACTTCCCAGTACTGTTCCACCACCTCCCAGTACTGTTCCACCACCTCCCAGTACTGTACCACCCCCTCCCAGTACTGTCCCACCACCGCCCCCCCCCTACACACCAGATCCCCACCACCGGTCCATAAACTCCCCATATACTAAAACCTGGTCCACGTGTCTCAGCACAAGCGAGCGGTCCGCCTTTTACGTAATCCCACAGTTGTGTTCACCTGGCTGGCTCAAATGTCCTCTCCTATTCCTCACTATTGATTTTTTCTCCCCTTTACTCACATCAAATATTAATACTAGTACCGCGCGTCAGCTGTGTCGTGTCCCGTCCTCACACCATAACAGGAAGTGAGTGTGTGAGTGTGTGTGTGTTGGTGACGAGTAGAGAGCCCCCCCCCTCTCTCTCTCAGCTAACTGGTACCAATGCCGCCGCCACACCACCTATACCACCGGCCACACCATGCAACAGCTCAGGTAACGAATGACGTTCCCCTACCTGATGAATCTTCCCAATCAAGAGTTCAATGCCCTTGTTAACACTAAACCATTCAACGCAGTGTAATCACCCTCACGTATTGCACATCACCACAGCTCAAGACACAGGATTATTTACCCACAAGAGTCATATCTATACTAGGTTTAATGACGTTATGTTTCTATATATAACAAATCATTACATTGGAGACGCCCCTGAGAAGGTATTATATACACACACCAGGTGCGTGATACACATTAATACACATCCATACAAACTTGAGGACTGGAGCAGGTGTAACGGAGTAATGACGGAGGAGGTACAGGTGTGTGCCGGGGGGTCAGACAGCCACACCACCACCACCACAACGCCCAGGTGACCTTGCTGTCCGGGTCGCCCAGCTGGATGCCTCCCCCCGCCCACCCCCCAACCCCTCTAATACCCGTCCTGCCTCCTTCCCAGACCTCCTCCTTCCCATTTTCCTCCTCCTCCTCCAATTCCTCCTTTCCCAGTCCTCCTCCTCCCCCCCCCTCCTCTTAACACACATTCCACACTTACGTTTTATTGTAGTAAACTAGTGAACAATGATGTCTATTAACTGATCAACAACCCTCTTCACTAGGCGCTAATCTCTCTAATGGTCTGGTCTTCACGACTCAAACACACACAGTATAGAGTTGCTGTCCACACCACACCACACCTAACCTAACCTAACCTAAACAAAACCAGTACTGACGTTTCTAAAAAGTGTATTTCAACAACAAACTTTTTATAGAGATTAATATTTTATGGACGTTTATGTTGTTAATGTTTATGATAAATACTTGTTAATTAGTAATGATATAAGAGGTGTGTGTGTGTGTGTGTGTGTGTGTGTGTGGTTAAGAAACATGACGTGTGTATGTGTCCTAGAGCAGGTAAGAGTGACGGGGTGACATTCAACTCTACCCGTGTTGACCAAGACGATGACTCATAAACTTGTGTGAGGAATATGCCGAGTCCTACCTCCACCTGGTCGTATTACACACACACACACACACAAAAGTCTAACTCCTACATATATTTTACAATACCTAACCTAACCTAACCTAACCTATCCCACAAATACAGTGTGTCACAAAAAGTATCTTAGCACTGAACACCTAAGAAGTATTCCAGGTAGGAGGCATCAACAGGTGTAATTAAGGCGACCTGTATACTGTAATTAAAGGTTGGTATGCGACACATCTTTCCTATACACTCTATGTACAGTCGACTTCACTAGAGCGTTTACAGAGGCTATTTACAGTCCCCTTCACTAGCACGTTTACAGGGGCTCGTCAGGTTTACAGTCCCCTTCACTAGCACGTTTACAGAGGCTCGTCAGGTTTACAGTCCCCTTCACTAGCACGTTTACAGGAGCTCGTCAGGTTTACAGTCCCCTTCACTAGCACGTTTACAGAGGCTCGTCAGGTTTACAGTCCCTTTCACTAGCACGTTTACAGAGGCTCGTCAGGTTTACAGTCCCCTTCACTAGCACGTTTACAGAGGCTCGTCAGGTTTACAGTCCCCTTCACTAGCACGTTTACAGGGGCTCGTCAGGTTTTGTGCAGTGTGGCAGCGTTGTGTTTGTTAACATTCGACAGAAGGAAACTCACAATTGTAAACACACTGTGGAGTCAAATTAAAACAATATTAAAGCAACTATTTCAATGTAATGATTTGTGGAATGTTTATATGATGAGCCCCTGTAAACGCACTAGTGAAGGGGACTGTACCTAGGCTATATGACGAGCCCCTGTAAACGCACTAGTGAAGGGGACTGTACCTAGGCTATATGACGAGCCCCTGTAAACGCACTAGTGAAGGGGACTGTACCTAGGCTATATGACGAGCCCCTGTAAACGCACTAGTGAAGGGGACTGTACCTAGGCTATATGACGAACCCCTGTAAACGCACTAGTGAAGGGAACTGTACCTAGGCTATATGACGAGCCCCTGTAAATGCACTAGTGAAGGGGACTATACCTAGGCTATATGACAAGCCCCTGTAAACACACTAGTGAAGGGGACTGTACCTAGGCTATATGACGAGCCCCTGTAAACGCACTAGTGAAGGGGACTGTACCTAGGCTATATGACGAGCCCCTGTAAACGCACTAGTGAAGGGGACTGTACCTAGGCTATATGACGAGCCCCTGTAAACGCACTAGTGAAGGGAACTGTACCTAGGCTATATGACGAGCCCCTGTAAATGCACTAGTGAAGGGGACTATACCTAGGCTATATGACGAGCCCTTGTAAACGCACTAGTGAAGGGGACTGTACCTAGGCTATATGACAAGCCCCTGTAAACGCACTAGTGAAGGGGACTGTACCTAGGCTATATGACGAGCCCCTGTAAACGCACTAGTGAAGGGGACTGTACCTAGGCTATATGACGAGCCCCTGTAAACGCACTAGTGAAGGGGACTGTACCTAGGCTATATGACGAGCCCCTGTAAACGCACTAGTGAAGGGGACTGCACTAGTTTACATAGAGTCCATATAGGTATTCAAGTCTCCAGGAGTGAACGAGAGAATGTAGACAGCTTAAATAAGGAGTAAACAGCTTAAGTAAGAAGTAAACAGCATAAATACGGAGCAAAACGTTTAAATAAGGAGTAAACAGCTTAAATAAGGGGTAAACAGCTTAAATATAGAGTAAACAGCGTTGGTTGTTTATAAAGGCTGTTATGCCAGTAAGGTGAGATAATTAGCCAGCGAGCCTCAACACACTCACCTGTAGCGACCCTAAACTAGGTCACGGTTATCGAACAACAATAACAACAACAATAACAACAGTAAAAAACAACAAAACAAAAGTAATAACAACGACAGCAACAACAAGAACAATAACAAAAACAACAATAACAAAAACAACAACAACAATAACAAAAACAGTAGGAAAAAATAACAACAACAACAACAACAACAACAAACAACAACAATAACAAAAACAACAACAACATGACAGTATTAAATCAGAGGTAAAATTTCCTACTAACTTTTATTCAAATTAAATAGACGAAAATAAAATCCTAACTCAAGTAAATTATGATGAGTCGAATGGGCCCCAGTCCTAATAGACCCCAATCCTAATGGGCCCCAATCTAAGTTAACCTAACCATAATGATTGGGGTCTAGTGGTAGCAGACCCCAATTCGAATAGACCCGAGGCTCAATGGTTAGAGGTTAGGTTAGGTTAGGTTAAGATAAATTTGATTAGTTGTCTCACACACACACACACACACACAACTAGTATCCTGTAAAGTGTGTTTAAGGCCATTAACTACTGCTCTATCTCCTTCACTAATCCTATTCAATCCTTCGCCACTAGATGGAGGATAGAAGGACGTCTATTCACGTCCTTAACTAGTGGATGGAGGTTAGATGAAGTCCTATTCACGTCCTACGCCGTATATCTTGTCTTGGGGTCTTATCTGTCACCTTGAGATGAGGAGGAGAGGGGCGTGAGGAGGAGGAGAGGGGCGTGAGGAGGAGGTAAGAGGTGGTGAGTGAGGCTCTGAAGGAGGTGGTGAGAAGGTGATGGTGGTGTTGAGTGATGGAGTAGAGAAGGAGGAGGAGGAGGAGGAGGAGGAGGAGGAGGTGGTGGTGAGGATGGAAGAAGAGGAGGAGGAGGAGGAGGAAGCGACAGGTGTGCTCCCGATTGCTTCGCCATACTAACAAATTTATGAGCACCAGCTAATCTAATCTCCCTGAGCAGAGTGCCGCATCAGCTGTTCACTAACCTAACCTGACCTAACCTGACCTGACCTAACCTAACCTGACCTGACCTGACCTAACCTGACCTGACCTGACCTAACCTAACCTGACCTGACCTGACCTGACCGAACCTGACCAACAAAGACGACTCATATCGCCCCAGAAGAGAGAATGACAAAGTGGTGTAGTGGCCAGGGTGTCAACAACGGTGAAGTGGCCAGGGTGTCAACAACGTGGCCAGGCGGTGTGGTGGCCGGGGTGACTATAACCAGGCGGTGTGGTGGCCAGGGTGACTGTGGCCAGGCGGTGTGGTGGCCGGGGTGACTGTGGCCAGGCGGTGTGGTGGCCGGGGAGACTATGGCCAGGCGGTGTGGTGGCCAGGGTGACTGTGGCCAGGCGGTGTGGTGGCCGGGGTGACTGTGGCCAGGCGGTGCACAGTACATACGCGCAGTTATCGGACAAAGGCGACCATTTTACGTTGATCAATGCGCAGTTGTGTTGTTGTGTGTCAAGGTCCAGTGAGTGTGGTCGGGGCGTATGGTGTGGTTGGAGTGTGTTGTGTGGTATGGTGTGGTTAGGGTGAGTTAGAGTATGTATTGGTGTGACTGTGATGATGTGGTTAGAATTCCATAAATGATTGGGGATATAAAAGACACGACACACACACACACACACACACACACACACACACACACACACAGAATTATTTCCTCATTATTTTTTTTCTCTCTCTCTCTCTCTCTCTCTCTCTCTCTCATTACTGCTTGTGTTAGTTCCCGGTTGTGTAAATATATATATAGATGTCTTATTCCGGGTTATGAATTGGGTCACGGAATGATTCACTCAACGGGTCGTAAGGTTTTCCACGCTGAGGGGAGAGGGGGGAGGGGGCAAGGGAAAGGGAAGGGGGGCAGGGGAAGGGGGAGAGCAGGAGAGGGGGGAAGAGTATAGTGGTGATAGGGAAGAGGGGAGGAAAAGGGGAGATGGAGAGGGGACCTAGATTCTTCCCCCTTTCCCTCACTTAAGCTCCTCCCTCTAGCCCTTCCCTAGACACCTACCTCACCCTCCCTTACCTGCATATCTCCCTCTCTCTCCCTCTCTCCCTCCCTCCCTCCCTCACATCACTAGCGGCCCTCATCTCCACATAATCTAGTAGTGCGTGTGTGTGTGTGTGTGTGTGTTTATGTGTGTGTGTGTGTGTGTGTACTCAAGGGACACTCAGCAGGAGTCAAGAGATCTCACGTTGTCTGCACACACACACACACACACACACACACACCATCCGGCCACACAAGAGCCAGCTAGGCCAGGTCACTCATCACCATCCGGCCACACAAGAGCCAGCTAGGCCAGGTCACTCATCACCATCCGGCCACACAAGAGCCAGCTAGGCCAGGTCACTCATCACCATCCGGCCACACAAGAGCCAGCTAGGCCAGGTCACTCATCACCATCCGGCCACACAAGAGCCAGCTAGGCCAGGTCACTCATCACCATCCGGCCACACAAGAGCCAGCTAGGCCAGGTCACCAGCTTTAAGACCAGACTCTCGGAAACTTTGAAGGTCTCAAACATTATTTAACCAGTCCTCCTCCTCCTCCTCCTCCTCCTCCTTCCTCTTCTTCCTCCTCCTCCTCCTTCTTCCTGCTTCTCCCTTTCCTTCTCCTCCCCTCTTACTCCTACTCTTCCTCCTTCCCCTCCTCCTCCTCTTCCTCTTCCTGCTTCTCCCCTCTTACCCCTCCTCTTCCTCCTCCTCCTCCTCCTCCTCTTCCTGCTCCTCCTCCTCCTCCCGCTCCTCCTCCTCCTCCTCCTGCTCCTCTTCCTCCTCCCGCTCCTCCTCCCGCTGCCTCAAGTTTCCCCAAGAATTGATCGTAAATTTCCGGAAGTTGTTGCAACATCCGGTGGAAAGTGGTTATTTTTTTCTTCAATATAAATAGACAATGTTCTTGAGACAGTCGGTTACCATCCTGTAATATGACCTACACCGACCTGTAACAAGGCCTACACCAAACCTGCAACAAGGCCTACACCAAACCTGTAACAAGGCCTACACCAGACCTGCAACAAGGCCTACACCAAACCTGCAACAAGGCCTACACCAAACCTGTAACAAGGCCTACACCAAACCTGCAACAAGGCCTACACCAAACCTGCAACAAGGCCTACACCCAGAAGGTCCTCAAACCCTCGTACCTGTACACAAAATAAGCTTGCCTTACCTTACCCCCGAGAGCTGAGGCCAAGCTTCCCTCCGACCCAGCTTAGTAAGTCACATTGGTCACAAGCTTACTAAAATGGCTCGGAAAACAACGGGACATCTGAAGAGTAAGCACCCTAGCTTCTTATTTTACCTGATGGATGAATAACCTAACCTAACCTGACCTGACCTGACCTGACCTGACCTGACCTGACCTAACCTAACCTGACCCCTCCAGGTATCGTTAAGGGTGTCTAAGCCTCAGGTGATTACTCGTTATTTTCCTATCATTTGTTCTTATTAGCATAAAAGTCGCATTAGTTTATACACTGATAACAGATCATTCTACAAACTACAAAAATATACAATTAATACAGCGATTATACAATACAGTCTGACGTCACAATCTTAAAGCCAGGTTAGGTTGGGTTGGGCTGGGTTAGGTAAGGTTGGGTTGGGTTAGGTAAGGTCAGGTTGGGTTGGGTTGGGTTAGGTAAGGTTAGGTTGGGTTGGGTTGGGTTAGGTAAGGTTGGGTTGGGTTAGGTAAGGTTAGGTTGGGTTAGGTTAGGTTGGACTGGGTTGGGTTAGGTTCGGTTGGGTTAGGTTGGGCTGGACTGGGTTGGGTTAGGTTGGGTTGGGCTGGACTGGGTTGGGTTCGGTTGGGTGAGGTCAGGGCCACCACCTACCTGTGTGTGGCCTTGGACATGAATTACTGAACACCTGAACGCGTCACAAATACCACGCTACCATCACCTCCTTTACCATCACCATACACGGCTCCGTCACCACTACCATCACCTAACCTAACCTAACCTACCCTACCCTAACCTACCCTAACCTAACCTAACCTAACCTACCCTACCCTACCCTAACCTAACCTACCCTACCCTAACCTAACCTAACCTACCCTAACCTAACCTAACCTACTTCCTCATCACCTATCTCTTCCCAAACTAGGTGTTCCCCTTCCTTATAAATACGTCGAAATGAGAGAGAGAGAGAGAGAGAGAGAGAGAGAGAGAGAGAGAGATATTGTCTAAAACTGAATAGACGTAAACGGAAAGATATATAAACAGACAGACACAGACAGACAGACAGACACAGACAGACAGACAGACACAGACAGACATTTTGTGATTAAAGACAAACAAAACAGGCCCTTTAATTCTGCATTATAATTCCAATGTTAATACACGAACTACATACATACATAAATAATAATAATGGTTGCTCCTCATGTAACGAGCATGCCGACCATTACATACACAGAGCTAAGGTAAGGTGATAACAGCAATACACTCGGGCGACATATTAACAGTGCCCAATTAGGGTATAGCGATGGTTAACATGATGCCCTGCCCTGTAACACTACCTTGCCCCGTGTAACACTACCCTACCTTCTGCCCTGCCCGGTGTACCACCCCTTGACGGCCTGCCCTAGCCTGCCCTACCCTACCCTGCCCTATGCCACCCCCCTCGGCCTACCCTACCCCATGTACGACTCCTCGACAGCCTTGCCCCATGCCATATGACAGGGGAAGCGGTACTGTCAAACTGTCTCGTAACTGGCTAGACAGGTAGACAGGTTACATGACTTTATCGTAAACACACACACACACACACACACAAGGAAATGACGCAATATACCTCCCCCTCCCAAAAAAAATAACACTGACTTCATCATCAAATCGGATACAATTCTAAATCAGATTTTAATACACCTTCACAGACAGATTATTTCCCCCCCCCCCCCACCATCATGTTCTTATCGTGCTAGTGTCTTTAGTCAAATCTACAGAATATCAGGAATTTCTTCAAGATTGTCACGCCAAGGGTAGGCCGATCACGTCTTAGGAGAAGAGGAAGTGAACACGAGCCAGACGCGTGACTCTGCAACACTGTCCCACCTCACCCCTCCCCTCACCCCTCTCCTCGCCCCTCTCCTCACCCCTCTCCTCGCCCCTCTCCTCACCCACTCCAGGACGTCGTTACACCACAAGGATAAAAACTAATACCAGTTTTAAGAGGAGTGAGGGATTACAAGAGTCGGGTAGGAATGAAGACGTTGCAGGAAGTGAGGAGGATGTAGGATGGTGAAGGAGATTTCTTGGAGGATGTAGGATGACGAAAGAGGTCTCTAGGAGGTTTAGGAGGATGAGGGGAGGAGGTAGAGAGCGGAGGAGAAACTATGGAGGTCAATTAGTGTGAGGCGAGGTAGGCATGTGGGTGTGTGGGCGAGGGTGTGTGGGCGTGGGTGTGTGGGCGAGGGTGTGTGGGTTGAGGTGTGTGGGCGAGGGTGTGTGGGCGAGAGTGTGTGGGCGAGGGTGTGTGGGCGAGGGTGTGTGGGCGAGGGTGTGTGGGCGTGGGTGTGTGGGCGAGGGTGTGTGGGCGTGGGTGTGTAGGTTAGGGTATGTGGGCGTGGGTGTGTGGGTTGAGGTGTGTGGGTTGAGGTGTGTAGGTTAGGGTATGTGGGCGTGGGTATGTGGGCGTGGGTGTGTGGGTTGAAGTGTGTGGGTTGAGGTGTGTAGGTTAGGGTATGTGGGCGTGGGTATGTGGGCGTGGGTGTGTGGGCGAGGGTGTGTGGGCGTGGGTGTGTGGGCGTGGGTGTGTGGGCGAGGGTGTGTGGGCGTGGGTGTGTGGATTGAAGTGTGTGGGTTGAGGTGTGTAGGTTAGGGTATGTGGGCGTGGGTATGTGGGCGTGGGTTTAGGTGTGGGTACCAGTCAGTCACTAACTCCCCTAACCTACGGTGAAGTAGTGTGGGTATGACAAGCGTGTAGAGTACCCAGAGCAATACCCCATGTGCCCGGAATACCAAGGCCGAGACTCACTTGGCTCTCTCTCTCCTCACTATCCTCCCCCCCCCCCTCTCTCCTCACTTTCCTCCCCCCACCTCCCTCTCTCCTCACTCCTCCAATGACAGGCAGAGTCCACGAGCTAGGAGGTGAGGAGGAAGAGGATGCTAACTCAACTGTATGCCACATTGGACCATCTGCCAGTATTACTTAAGGGCCACTGACCAGAACATCACAGTGGCCTTCTCTTAGCCAGATTTCACTTACGTATTGGGACAGTTAGTTATTCTGGTGTGTGTGTGTGTGTGTGTGTGTTTGACGTTCATAGTTGAAGGTATTGATGGTTAGTAGAGGTCAGGTCAGGTCAGGTCACACACCCACACCCCTACACCCACACCCCTACACCCACACCCCCACCTCCCCAAACACTGGAGGTAGGTAACGTCATGTCACCTGCCCGTCACCACTTACCTTGTACCACAGGTGCCAGAAAGGTCACAGGTAACCCTCCCTTTCCTCCTCCACCACCACCACCACCACCACACTATAACCCCGTCCACTACCACACCATAACCCCCACCACTACCACACCATAACCCCCACCACCACCACACCATAACCCCTCCACCACCACACCATAACCCCCCACTACACCATAACCCCCACCACTACCACACCATAACCACCGCCACACCATAAAGCCTTCACCACACCATAAATCAGGGAGGTTAGCGAGAACGTGGTGTGAGGTACTGAGATAATACCTTCCAAATAAGGTGGTATTAAGAGTGCACTTGGAAGGTAGGCTGGTCAAATGGGCCCCTCAGTCTTAATGGGCCCCTCAGTCTTAATGGGCCCTCAGTCTTAATGGGCCCTCAGTCTTAATGGGCCCTCAGTCTTAATGGACCCTCAGTCTTAATGTGTCTTCAGTCTTAATGGGCCCTCAGTCTTAATGGGCCCTCAGTCTTAATGGACCCTCAGTCTTAATGTGTCTTCAGTCTTAATGGGCCCCAGTCCTAACGGGCCCCAGTCCTAACGGGCCCCAGTCCTAGTACACCCCAACCTCATCAAACCTAACCTAACCATTAAGACTGGGCCCAAATTCTAATAAACTGTTAGGTTAGAAATGGGGCCCGTTAGATCTAGGTGCCGTTAGGTCTGGGGCCCGTTAGCTCTGGGGCCCGTTAGGACTGGGGCCCGTTAGGTCTGGGGCCCGTTAGCTCTAGGTTCCGTTAAGTCTGGGGCCCGTTAGATCTAGGTTCCGTTAGGTCTGGGGCCCGTTAGCTCTGGGGCCCGTTAGGACTGGGGCCCATTTAACCAATTACCCCGCGAAGAACGAGAACAGATCGTACTGTAATGATGAATACAGCATATTGTAACCCACTAAAGCTGTAACATAGAAGAATACAGCGTAATTGTACCGTGCATGATTACAAGGGCGTATATCCTGTAATAACCAAATTACAGTGGGTGTAGTGTGGATATTTGTGGATGTAGTGTGGATATTTGTGTGTGTGTGTGTGTCTTTCTCATCCACTACCCACTGTCTTATCCAACTCTCTCTCTCTCTCTCTCAAACTGGCCCACTTAGGGAACAACACACAAGGACTGGGGGTCATGGTGGCACTGTGTAATTGGCTCACTTAATGGCCTCATAATGGCGCACTGATTACACAAAATGCCTTCGCTTACCCTTCATTATAGTGGGGGGGGGGGGAGGGGGGATTATCACCTGAACTTGAGTCTTTGAGAATGAGAGAAGGAGAAATTTGATAATAATGACGACAATAATAATAATAATAATAATAATAATAACTCATCAACCTCCCGTTTATTTCATTCCTAATAAATAACTTTTAAAAACGAGCATAAAATCGAAAAAAAAAACATAACTGATAACAGAGTCCAGTTCCCCCTGTCACCATGGAGACCAAAAGAAGCCTAACACCCAATAACATACAAGAAAAACACTAATTATCAAACTACTTCAAGATATCATCCAGTTTAACCCACACAGCAAGTTATAACACAATCCAATGATAACTCTTCAAGTTATCGTGTGGACAAGATAACCAAATGAACAGACAAGCAACTGGGAAGGATGTACTATATACCCCCACCAGAAGCGACAGAGGGAGGGAGGGTGTTAATAATTATTGTTTTTAATATATACAGTTGTTTTAAGGGGTAGTTACTGTGGTTTAACGTTTTAAGGGGTAGTTACTGTGGTTTAATGTTTTAAGGGGTAGTTACTGTGGTTTAATGTTTTAAGGGGTAGTTACTGTGGTTTAATGTTTTAAGGGGGTAGTTACTGTGGTTTAATGTTTTAAGGGGTAGTTACTGTGGTTTAATGTTTTAAGGGGTGGTTACTGTGGTTCACGCCCAGTATATTCTTTCTACGACACACACACACACACACACACACACTGCATGTCTGTATTACATAAGCGTTCGTTTGTCTCTCGGCGTCACAACACCTGTATGTCCTGTAGCTACGGTGAGGAAGGTGAAAGGTGGAGGTCACAGCTATATAGGCAGCATCCGGGGTGAGTTGGTTACCTGGGGAGGTGTGGCTGGGAGGTGTGGCTTGGAGGTGTGGGTGGGAGGTGTGGCTGGGAGGTGTGGCTTGGAGGTGTGACTGGGAGGTGTGGCTTGGAGGTGTGACTGGGAGGTGAGGAGTTGATTAGACACACCTGATGTTTAGGCTGTGTTTGGGACAGGTGTTAATCTTTATACCTGTCTGTCTGTCTGTTTTTGCCTTGGTGCGTGTGTGTGTGTGTGTGTGTGTGTGTGTGTGTGGGAGGGAGGGAAGGAGGGAAGAAGGAGCAAGGAGTAGACCAGGGAGGAGGAACAAAGGAGAAACAGACGGGGTAGAGGAAGGGAGTACAAACTTT
>CAUDMG010001656.1:1707500-1717500 GCA_958450375.1 Homarus gammarus | reverse complement strand
TCTTTTATTAGACATTAACTGCCTTAATATAACACCAGCACGTTCCTCGTAATGTCTTTCTTTTATACAGAGGCGGTGAGGCGCCCTGTGGCCATTAACTTAGACATCTTGTGTGTTAAAGCTGATTAAACCTTAAGAATCACCTGAAGATTTAACACCTATGCTTATTTTACCTGATGATTATAACACCCTAAACCTAACCTAACCTAACCATAACCAAGTCATAACCTAAAAGGCCTTGTCCCAATATTAACCTGTCCCGAAATACCCATACGCCAACCACACTCTCGGCCACAATCCCCAGGTGATAATCTCCCCCCACAACACAGGGGCCTCTTAGTCCAACATATTCCACCCATTGTGAGGTTCATCCTACCTAAAGTCGCTGGTGGATAACGGTGGACGGATAACAGCAGCAGAGGAGGGTCTCAGATGGTAGGTGGTGGATTGTGGAACTGTCAGAGTTATGTGTGATATAGACCGTCACTTGAGAGATGGATTAATGTATAGAATATTTTGCTATATAACCAGTGTAACTTTCGTGCTCGTGACCATAAATACCTGAGCGGAAACACCTGCTTCTACCTCTCATTAAACCCTCACGATATTCAGTACAGCGAGTTGTTGTTTTTGATGTATTGTAACGAGGCGCTCCGGGCGGGAAGTAAACAAACTATAGACAGAAAGTGAAGATAAAGTTGAAGATATTCGTGGTGAGTATAATGGCCCACCAAAACACATCTCCTCTTGTTTTCATACGGAGGATAATGAAACTTTGAAATAAATTTACCTAATTTCTAAAACTAAAAAAAGATACGGATTTACCAGTACTAATTCTGTCTTTGCTGAGAGTAAAAAGTTTTTCGCGGTAACGTTTTCAACAAATTAATTATTCACCTTTGGGAACTTGATAGTGGCTGCAGTTTAACCCTCTGACGATATAAGATTAATAACAGGATATACCGTAGAGAAGACTCGACCTGATATCTGCCTGAACACTCTTCTCAGCTTCTCTTGCAACTATAAAAACCTGAAACTATTAAGACGTCGAGATTGTCAATTTTATAATTCACCTGATCACGGGAAGCTCGGGCCGTATGTCAGGTAACACAGTGTTATCAACAATATGTAAGTGAGTAATTAAAACTTAACTCACAAGAAGAGGTCAGGTTCGAACTTCAAATATAATCACTAAGATAATTGTATTTATGGATCACCTGATGATTAGCTCCTCCCAATCTTATTTTACAAGACGATTAAACGCTCTATCGCTACCTGGGTAGGTTAGGTTTGGTTTGGTTAGGTTAGGTTAGGTTAGGTTAGGTTAGATTAGGTTAGAGGTCACAAAACAGCATAAAAGCTCAAGATAATAACATCAACTTAAGATAATCAAAGTTTAATTTCGTTTAAGTTGAGTCTACACATTTTGAGATATCAACACGAACAGTCAGTCAGAGAAGGAAAGTTTATTAGAACAACATTGTCCCTAAATGACTACTACACTAAACAAACCTCTTCTCTGATTAAGGAGGTCGTGCAGGCTACAGTAACGAGACAGCTAAACACCCTCACAGTTTACCTACCACACGCAGCTCACCCTGACTTACAGTACGTGTCGAGGCAGATACGTTCATTAGCACAGCCAGGGTGGAACTAAGAGCAAGTGAGGGATATTCCTGCCCTTTGACACGAGGACCAGTGAGCCTTTTTATAGCAAGTGATAAAATTTATGCAAAGTGATGGAATTTTATGGACTCACATCACGGAGAGATTTATTATCCGGATTTAATTTCTTTTTCTATTGGGGAGGGGGGTCGTGTTGTTTTTATTATTTTTCTGTGACTGGTACTTTGATATTTATTTATAACATGTAACTCTAATATTCTGAGAGGGTGTTTTTTATGGAGAAATTAAATGTTGTGTACAGATCATCATGTCTCTATGGATACTAAAACACACACACACAGACACACACACACACACACACACGCACACACACAGAGATTTATACTCCCCAAATTAACGTATGCGTCACCAGCCTGGTCGTCTTCTCTCAACTCTACCCAACAACGTCAGCTGGAGAAAGTACAGAAAAGGGCCTGCAGAATCATGCTCGGCGCAGACTACTCCGGCTACAACAACGCTCTCTCCACCCTGGCAATGCCATCCCTCAGTGACCTCCACCACCAAGCACTAGCAGGGTTTGGCACTGGACTACAGCACCATCCTCGTCATCGCCACTTACTACCACCTGCAGTACTCCGCCCACCTCGCGCAGTACGCCACTACAACAAAATTCAGCTCATAAGAGCCCGCACTGATAGATATAAGAACAGAACCATCCCAGCTATTGTTAAAAGAATAAACAACTCCTGATTTATGTACTGTACAGCTCTGTAAATGTATTGAACGTATATTATTATGTCAAAATCACATGTAAGTTTGTATATTTTCAGCCACCGTTTACTATTATTATTATTATTATTATTATTATTATTATTATTATTATTATTATTATTATTATTATTATAGACAGACGAACAGACAGACAGACAGAAGTAACGGTTCTATCCTGAAATATATAATAAAACACCTTTACCTCAGCTTCATAACTCCAGGTGTTAGCCCTAACACTCAGACGGTCTCTCCTAAGCTTACCTGCCAAATTGAATCTGCTATAACACTTCCACTTAACTCACCAAGATACCAGGACGACGGTCAAAATGGCTGACAAATTACACTGTGACTAACGAGACTAAATTCAAGAGGACACCTTAATACAGGAGGACTTAACCTAACCTAACCTAACCTAACCTAACCAAACCTAACCTAACCTAACCTAACCATGCTGATCGTCTGGGCTATGAGCAAACAGTACTAGTCAGTAGTCATGGCTACTCGCGTGTTTGACTCGCCTTGTCTTGTTAGGTCAGTCAGTATGGGACAATCTCACTTAACCCATTGTATTTTTCGGCATCAGACGTGACTGGTAGTGTTGGTAGGAGGGGGGGGGGGGGCATTTTCTCACACCAAAACATCAGAGTTAAGCAGGAGTCATAACATCGGTAAATAAACACGAGAAACTGCCGACTGGACTTCCATCCTCATTGGAGACATTCACTAGGTATGGAAATTCTCTTAAAGTTATTGTTGGAGAAGACATTTACTACAGACAGACAGACAGGGTTAATACTATCGTCCCTCCTATTTCCTTATTCTGTAGCTATGGACAGACAAATAGACAGATTGAATGTTAAAGTGGGTCTTATACTCATAACTTCTTGTTTGGATATTAACCCTTCGGTACACAAGGTAATAGGGTGGACCAAAGCACGACCACAAGGTAGACGAGAATAACCCCTGATCGAACCAAGGATCATTAGGAAGGGAGATGAATACTGTAAACACTCGGCCACCGCACTCCACTTACAGAGCTGGGATATAGAAACATATATTTTTTTATTGCAAACTTTTAAACACGAAATGTCTCCCAAACTACAAAAAAATGATATTGTTTTCTGTAGAGGAAGTATGTCAGGAACTGTTGCACCTTCACTGATACTTATTTAGGAGTGTAAAACAATGTACTTTTTTATTTTGGTTATAAGGGGAAAAAATATTCTCGATAACCTTTGAAATAATGTTTTTCTAATATTAATGACCAAAATATTTGACTTTAACCTAACCTAACCTAACCTAGCCTAACCTAACTTAACCTAACCTAGCCTAGCCTAACCTAACTAACCTAACCTAACCTAACCTAACCTAACCTAACCTAAAATTACGTAACCTAACCTGCCCTGACAGGTAACACGTTTTGGAGAGAAGTTTAACGATTTAGGAAGTTAGTTAAACTTCTGGCACGATTGAGGGTTAGACAGAGCGTGAAGACAGACAGGTATAGACAGGTACTGGAACAGAGAAAGTGAGAACGTGAAGAAAAGACAGGCATAGACAGGAGAGACAGATACAGAAGAGGGCGTGAAGACAACAAGATGGTAGTTAACAGAGATAAGAAAGGTGACACCGTGAGATAACAAGACGTCAGAGAGAGAGAGAGTAGATAAAGGGGGAGTGATAGGAGTAGGTGAGATGCCTAGAGATAGAGACATGACAGAGAGGGACACAGAGAGGCAGAGAGATGGTTGGGAGGAACTATCTTGAGAGATATTGATAAAATTGAGGATAATAATAAATAGCTCTGAAGAAATGGTAATTGTTGAGAGACTGAGGGTAGAGAGATAGTTATGAGTAGATGGTAATAATTGAGAGACACTAAGGGCGAAACAAGTGGGGAAAGAGTAAGGTAAGTCATAGAAATATAACTCCGTACCACAAGTGCTACTCAGGGTGCCACGCCTTAGGGGAATGGGTCAAGGTCATTTATTGCTAATGGTCTTTAGGCGTTTGTTGAAATATGTGTTTTATAAGTCTATTTAGTAAGCTCTATTATAACCTAACCTAACCTAACCTAACATAACCTAACCTAATCTAACCTAATCTAACCTAACCTAAACCTAACCTAACCTAACATAACCTAACCTAACCTAACTTAATCTAATCTAACCTAACATGCTTCTACAGGTAAGCTGGGAGTAGGTACAAGCAGACGAGTTATGTAGTTAGTCCCAGCCTCTGTAAACACTACAGAAAGTGACACATGATTAAATATAGTGAACATTAACTTACACATCCTACATAATTTTTTGTTATAGTCTTTATGCCTTCACCTTTGACCTGCGAGCCTTAACAGGTAATTAGGGGTACCAATTTACCTGTGATTATGGTTGTGTAAATTGAGTTAATATCCAGCCATACAGTCGTGAGATACAAGGCCAGAGTGTATGGATAGAAGGAGGAATGAACGAAAGAATGAATGAAAGAACGGATGGATGAACGAACGAATGAAAAGACGGAAGGACAAACAAACGAACTTGACATACGAAAAACTGAAATGACTGCCGTATACCCCAGACTCTATAGCGGGGTGTACAAAAAGTGTTACAGTACATAACTCAGTGAGAGAGGCGGTATAGGAGAGGCGGTGGATTTTAAACTGACAGGGATAAAACTCTTACATGTCTCTCTATGATAACTTTTCTCGTCTTTCACTCTCATGCTGGACGGATCAAAAGACGGGAGATGGTAAGGGGGAAGAGCTTAGAACATGGACAGAAAGTGAAAGAAAAACCAAGACATCAAATGAAAAAAAAATAAAAAAATATTTACATTTTTATATTTTTCATTTTACACAAACGACCTTTAAAGCGAATCTTCAAATCCATGTTATTTTACGATGTTTCTATTCTGTTTACTTTATATATTAAAAGTTGTATTATCAGGTACACGGGAGAAAAATAAACCTAATGAAAGTGAGGATGAACTATGAGAAGGCTGAGTGATGTTTCGACAAGGAAAAGTTAGAGAGAAGTTGAAGGATTTGACTGCCAGAGTTTGAAAGTTTCTATGAAGATGTCTAGAAGTTTAAGAAGAGGTGTATCGTGTCTCTCTCTCTCTCTCTCTCTCTCTCTCTCTCTCTCTCTCTCCTGGAAAGTCTTGTGCGATTATATTTACCATTAGCGACTACAGTGCTGTGATGTATGGCGCCTGAGTCTCCAGGATATAATGAAAATATTGTTCTTGAGTTAAGGATAATTTTTTTGATACCCGGAAGATGTTAGATCAAGTATAAACTCCGATAAGAAGAACTAATATAGGCCTCTACCGTAGATTTAATGTGTTTCATGAGTTACCGCCTTAAGATGGTTCTTTATCTATCAACATAAATAAAGTTACAATAATAAAAATAATAATAATGATAAAAGGTGAGCCTATGTCCTCGCCAGACCCGATCACTGTCACCAAAACCATCCACCTCATTACTACCAGCAACTACCTCAGGTTTTTGATTCATACCTGATGGACAACCTAACCTAACCTAACCAAACCTAACCTAACCCTATATCTATTTTTCTGGATTATATTTCCATATATTCTATGAAACCTCCAAGACGTGGCAGAGAGTTCAACAGTTACAGTCAGCCTTATATAACCAGTCTGTGGAGATGTGACTTTGGTATCTGGAGCTGCAGTACTGGCTGGAGGGTCGGGTGTAAACTGGCTTTGGTCCAAGACATTCCCTGTCAAGTTATAGCGACACACTACACCTCTCCCTCCTTCCCTGTCCCACACCACCACACTGTAACACAAGACCAGGGTTTATATACCTGTCCCACACCACCACACTGTAACACAAGGCCAGGGTTTATATACGAGGTAAGATTTAACAACTAAAAAAACTACGGCGATTTGCAACCATAGAGTTAAATCCTTCCTATAAAAGGATTAAAAAACACGTAAGCCTTTAATTCCTCAATTTTCAACAAATATTAAGGGTCATCCTGGAAGTTTTACCATTGAGTACGAGTTACTAAAGGTCATTAGAGGAAGTCCAGGTAGAATATGTCAACAGGTATGTATAGACCTCTTCACTAGTGCGTTTACAGGGCCTCGTCAAGTTTAGTGAAGTGTCCCAGCGCTGTTTTTGTTTATATTCGACAGAAGGAAACTAGCAATAATATACACACTATGGAATTAAATTAAAACAATATAAATACAAATAATTCATAGATAATGATTTGTGGAATGTTTATATGGCGAGCCCCTGTAAACGCACTAGTGAAGGGGACTGTACCTAGGCTATATGAAGAGCCCCTGTAAACGCACTAGTGAAGGGGACTGTACCTAGGCTATATGAAGAGCCCCTGTAAACGCACTAGTGAAGGGGACTGTACCTAGGCTATATGAAGAGCCCCTGTAAACGCACTAGTGAAGGGGACTGTACCTAGGCTATATGAAGAGCCCCTGTAAACGCACTAGTGAAGGGGACTGTACCTAGGCTATATGAAGAGCCCCTGTAAACGCACTAGTGAAGGGGACTGTACCTAGGCTATATGAAGATCCCCTGTAAACGCACTAGTGAAGGGGACTGTACCTAGGCTATATGAAGAGCCCCTGTAAACGCACTAGTGAAGGGGACTGTACCTAGGCTATATGAAGAGCCCCTGTAAACGCATTAGTGAAGGGGACTGTACCTAGGCTATATGACGAGCCCCTGTAAACGCACTAGTGAAGGGGACTGTACCTAGGCTATATGACGAGCCCCTGTCAATGAACTGCCATATAATAGGCTAGAGTCTAAGGTGTTTAACATGTAGAAGTTCTCAGAAAAGAAGGAGTTGTTTCTCTCCTACACTTGTAACACACATATTAGGACACCTTCTAAACTACCTTCCACAGATCCCACAGGAGTTTGAAGGATGGCGTGTAAGTGGTTGCTGTTTCATTCATCTACCTAAGAAACGACACACACACACACACACACACACACACACACACACACACACACACACACACACGTTTCCCATTTACATTCGTCTTTTTCTGAGGTTTTTCCGATTCCTGATTAAAACTTGGGACAGGTGACCCATTAACTCTGACTAACATGACGGGCCTCCCACACAGAATTGAACCTGACCTTAATATACAGTCTAAGACCTTACGTGTGTTAAATTAAGTATTTATAATGGTAAGTTAAGTTAAGATGACGTTAAACTATGTTAGATTAAAGTTAGGTTTTGTTAGATTAGTGGCTGGTTGGTTACGTTAAGGGTTGGTTAGGTTAGGTTATGAGTTATTAAGGTGAGAGTTTTTTTCGTTCATGTTAGGTTAAGTTTGGTGAAGTTAGGATCGACTAAAGTTTTGTAAGGTGTTAGGTTAGGTTAAGTACCGGTGAAAGTAATTTAGCGAGTCCATAACTTCACACACACACACACACACACACACACACACACACACACACAAGTTCTCGCCAGAAGTTACAATTTCATTTAGGAAAGGAACGGAAATAGTGTTAAACAGAGGTGAACAGTGGTGAACAGTGCTTAAGTCAGTGAGAACAACTCAACAGTAACAGTCGTACCCAAGTTAACCTTCACACAGTGAGGTCCCAGGTACCCAGTGATAACGGCCCGACCCAACAACAACCAGCGATGTGTTAATCCGTCTACGATAGGAAGGCCTAAGACCAAACCTCACTCATATAACACCATCTGTGAGGGAATTACTACACCACATGTCCCTCATAACACCATATGTGAGGGAATTACTACACCATGTCAAGTCCCTCATCACACCATCTGTGAGGGAATTACTACACCACGTGAGGTCCCTCATAACACCATCTGTGAAGGAATTACTACACCACGTGTTGCCCCTCATAACACCATCTGTGAGGGAGTTACTACACCACGTGAGGCCCCTCATAACACCATCTGTGAGGTAATTACTACACCACGTGAGGTCCCTCATAACACCATCTGTGAGGTAATTACTACACCACGTGAGGTCCCTCATAACACCATCTGTGAGGGAATTACTACACCACGTGAGGCCCCTCATAACACCATCTGCGAGGGAAATACTACACCACGCCAGGTCCCTCATAACACCATCTGAGGGAACTACTACACCACGTGAGTTCCTCCTAACACCATCTGGGAGGGAGTTACTACACTACGAGTTTGCTGTTTAACACCTACATTAATCTGTATGTTCACTGTATGTTCCTTCACCTTTCTCTAGTGAAGGCTTTTGTTAACCCACCAATGTATGTAATAAGTCGTTTATGTCCATTGTATATTTTCAGCCTTCGGGCTGCAGAATTTTTTCAATAAACCGTTAATTATTATTATTATTATTATTATTATTATTATTATTATTATTATTATTACACACACACACCCAGCAACATCATAAACCACCTTGGAACACCTGATAAGGAACGAGTGACGCTTCATTTTATATTTTATCTAAAGTATCAGAGGTAAGGTAGTGAGAAGGGTCCCAAGGCATGATGGCCTATGTGGAACAGTTTGTAAATTTTATAGCGATCTTTCGTTAGCCAAGGACCTAGAGTAGCCGGCACTGCATTCGACAGCCTCCACGTCCTTAACTGTAAATCTAGATACTAATTTCCAGTGGGGTGGGATAGGAGTGCCCCGGTATCGAACCAGTGACCATTTGGACGGGAGATGTGTACTGTGTCCACTGTAAGAGCAACGTAAAATAATATAACATCAAGAATTCAGGATTACATATTACTGCGAGTATAACTTTGTTTTATCTCCGTTACGTCACCCTTTTCCCTTAAATATACTTCAAGTTTAATGTAAATACAATTAGTCTGAAAAAAAGATAAAATCTCGAATTACTTACAACTCAGAAGACAAAAGTATGACCTCTTCACTACACTAAAAGGAGATCAAGTTACAGACAGTACCATAAGCTTCTAAGACTAACAAGACCTCCAGGTATGATGGTCAGATCCCTCGCCTCTTATAAAGAAAGCACAGGAAGCCACGAGTCTCTTGTGTTAATGAGATAGAAGCTTGTTTAAAGTCCACCTCTGAGGCCTTGTTGTTATATACACGTGTTATGTTTGGTTAATGTCCAGTGTCCGTTGTTTGAATAATTATACCAACAACTATCGGAAGCATGGACGGACAGACAGACAGGCAGTCAAACGGACAGATGGATGGGCAGACAGATAGATGGACGGACAGACAGCCAGATGGTTGGACGGATAGACGGAATAACGGACGGAAGGACACATGGACAGATGAACGGACAAGTGGACTGGATAGACGGACTGATTGATTGACAGACATAATAACGGACGGATAACGAGGCTGTAATGGATCAACAATTAATAACGAAACGAACGATTTAGCTTTGTGTATTGCAGGGATTTGTAGGTATAGTCACAACTGACACTAACAGCAGCCTGGTGGTGACTCGCCTGTAATAAAATAACACAGTGAGCCATGAAAGGTTTTGTCAATAGTGTCATGTTGGGCCATAACTTGATGGCCTGGATTACGATCAGGTAAATGTCACTACTAAAACTACATTACTGGTACACTGAATCCACTGTTATGGT
>CAUDMG010001656.1:1620000-1702500 GCA_958450375.1 Homarus gammarus | reverse complement strand
GATATAAAGTTAAGGAGATAGTGACGCCTCTACCACAGCTTCTCTCACAACACAGCTCTCGTTACTTCCTGCACTATTAAATGGGTAAACAAGGTGAAGACAGGCTAGAAAATAAAACTATGATAGACGTTTTATATATTTTCACGCCACCATTTTCTTTAGTACTTCTGGGTACAAAGTTATGCCTCGTTAACTCTCTCTCTCTCTCTCTCTCTCTCTCTCTCTCTCTCTCTCTCTCTCTCTCTCTCTTAGTGTAATATCAAAGTCGTACTGAGAGCCATCATAGGATTAAGAAAGGGAGTTAGTTTAATCCCCTTTCATTATAACAACTTAAGGGGAAAATTTTAACGTAAGAATCTTTTGGAAAATTTTAACCTAAGAATCTTTGGAAAATTTTAACCTAAGAATCTTTGGAAAATTTTAACGTAAGTCTTAATGAATCCGGCCATTGGTCTGCCCACACAAAGACTTTCTTCTCATTTCTATTCATAATACTGAGTGAGTCACATAGAGACCAGGACGCCATTCTCTAGACAAGTTTGCGGCAGGAGTTGAGCGGTTCGCCCTGTAGTGCCGAGGTGATGGCTCTTGTGTGTGTGTGTGTGTGCATCTGTTTAAGGGACAATGACCTCTTCCTCCTCCTCCTCCTCCTTCTTTCTCTTTTCTCCCTGTTCCTCCTCCTCCTCCTGCTCTTTCTACTTCTCTTTCTCTCCATCTTCCTCCTCGTCTTTCCTCTTCTCTCCCTCTCCTTCCTTCTCCTTCCCCTTCTTGCCCTTTTCTACCCCCTTCTTCCTCCTCCTCCTTCCCCTTCTCCTCCTAATTCTCCTTCTCTTCCTGATGCTCCTCCTCCACCTTCCCTCTCTCTCTCTCCTCCTTCCACCTCCTCCTACTTCTTCTCCTTTTCCATCTCTCCCTCTTTCTCCTCCTCCTCCTCCTCATTCTTGTCTCTGTGTACGAGTCTTTGCTTTGTAATGTGAAGTAGAGAAAATTAATTATATCATATATACTGTTTATAGGGATAGGGAGGTAGGCAGACAAGGAAAGGAAGAAAGAAGGATCTAGATGGAAAGATAAATAATAGGAATAATAGGAGCAGTTTGACGACCCATTACCAAACGAAAATAGTCAGCCACATTATAATACCTGATGGTCACTATTTTTCTCATACAATATTTGCTATATTTTTACCTTTGTGTTTTATATTTATCGTATTGTTGTTATTTTATTCCAGTGCGTTACAGCGAGTCTCTCCTTCCACCACAACAAAAGCTCTTCAAGTTAAAGAGCTTCACTGACTCACAAGATTCTCCTCGGGGACATAGAACGAGTCTCTCACATAACAAGTGAACCTAAGTCATTAATTTCTACCATGATGAAAAAATAAGACCACAAATCATTTAGACAGTAATATATATTCACCCACGAGAAGTTCTGATGCTGGAAATCCAGAAGTCCCTGAGGTGGCAAAGAAAGTTCCCATCGTCGTAAATCCTAAGTTTCTGACACCGTAAAACTGTTTCAGATGTTGTCAGCTCCAAGACCGCTAAATAGATCTAGTTATTCAGACAGCAAAAATTTCCATTTAGTGTCATTCAAAGTTTCTTCAGTCAAAAAAAGTTTCATTTGTTAATATTAAGTTCCAGAGATCAAGAAATAAGTTCTGCTAAATAATTAAAGATTATCAGATTTAACAGAAAGTAAACAACAAGGGTCACTAGCCACGGTGACATCACGCAATATAAACTAAAAGATTCACTACATGTTTCCCTGAAAAGAATATCAGAAACAAGTCTATAGAAGGTTCCTATACTGTTCTCCCAACTCTACCATCAATTTGGAACTCTTTGATTATCCCACTTCTTGCCATGAGTCGTTGCTATCCATACACCCCAACACCGAGATTCTCTACCTAGGGGATTTCAATGTACATCACAGAGAGTGGCTTGGCTCTGCAAGGGATGACCCAGGTGGAGTTGAGGCACTCTCTTTTCCTTACTTAATGATCTGGAACAAATAATTAAACACCCTACGGGCCTACATGCGTTCCTGGTCGACATGATCAACTAACTATCATTCTTGATCTTTGTTTTACCTCTAACCCCTCACACTATTCATACTCAATTTCTGCCCCCTTAGGGTCTTCTATTAAATCAAACTGGGCACGACCACCTCCCCCACCCTCCTCTAAACGCCAATTATGCACTATAGGAGGGAAAACTGGCAATCCTTGCGAGAATTCTTCACCGACTTTCCTTGGGATGAATGTTGCTTTTCCACTCGGGACGCCTCGGTATGTGCTGAGAGCATTGCTGGAGTTATACAGGGTGGTATGAGTGCATCTATCCCATCTTATACCAAAACTTTCACTTTACAATCATGGTTTGTTTGCTCCTGTTCTCTTGCATGTAGGGAGAGAGAGAGAGAGGGCGTATCACGTTATGAAACTATCTTCTCCTCTTTCATTACTTCCAGGAATCGTTGTAAGGCTATTCTTCGTAGGGCCAAGCGGAATTTTTAAAAGAAAGACCGCTGACCTGACTAACTCTTCTTCTAGTAAATCCTTCTGGTCCTTAACCAAAAACATCTGTAATAACTTCTGCACTCCCTCTTTTCCTCCTCTCTTCCGACCAGATAACTCTATAGCCAACTCTCCCCCTGATAAAGCCAATCTCTTTGGCACCTTACTCTCCTCTAACTCCACCTTAGATGATTCCCACTCTATCCCTCCTACCCCAGCTCCACCTACTGAACCTATGCACTTTCCTATAATCTCCACTCGTAGGGTTGCTGGTGTGTTATCCAGGTTGGATGTGAGTAAGGCGCATGGACCGGACGGAATACCCCCTCGTGTTCTGAGGGAGTGTGCTAAAATTCTGGCCCCTCTGCTTGCTCGCCTCTTTTGCCTTTGCCTCAAAACCCCAACTTTTCCCTCTTCTTGGAAGCATGCCTCGGTTCAGCCCATCCCGAAGAAGGGTGACCATTCCAATCCCTCTAACTATCGCCCCATTACCCTAATTTCATCCCTCTCTAAGATTTTTGAAACTATCTTAAACTCTCATTTTCTCCATCACCTGGAACGCTTTTCTGTTTTGTCGGATCACGAGTATGGCCTCCGCCAGGCGAGATCTACTGGTGATCTGCTCTCCTACTGCACCCATCTTTGGTCATCCTCTCTTAGGGATTATGGGGAAACTTTCGTCGTGGCCCTCGACATCTCCAAAGCATTTGACAGGGTATGGCACAAGTCTTTGCTTTCTAAACTTCCCTCTTATGGTTTCTCTCCCCCACTTTGTTATCTAATTTCTAGATTCCATGAGAACCGATCCATGGCAGTTGCTGTCAAGGGAACGATTTCTCGTTCCTTCTCTACCAATAGTGGTGTCCCACAGGGTTCTGTTCCTTCACTTACTCTCTTCCTTCTTTTTATCAATGATTTACTTCACACTACGACTAATACTATCCATTCTTACGCTGATGATTCTACTCTTCACTTGTTTATACATTTTCCCCTTACCCCTAATTCTCAAACTACATATGTTTCTAGAGCTGATATGATTTTCTTCTATCAATGCGGATCTATGCAGTATCTCTGAATGGGGAGGTAGAAACTTGGTTAAATTCAAGAGTAAAAAAACACAGTATTTACCAATTACACTTTCCAAATTAGATGATCTCCCACCAATCACATTTCAGGACGCAATCATTCTGCCAAATTCTAAAATTGATATGCTAGGCCTCACCATTTCCTCTAATATGTCATGGAAGCCACACGTCCTCAACGTTGCTGAAACTGCCTTCCGAAAGCTGGGAATGCTGTACAGATGCCGTAGCTACTTCACTCCTGTGCCGTCTCCACTCTCTCCTGGAGAATATATGGGAAGAGGAGGAAATCACCCAACCTCTTAAAGACACCTCCATCGTCAATATTTATAAGAACAAGGGAGACCGGTCAGACTGTGGCAACTACTGCGGGATCTCGCTACTGTCTGTAGCTGGCAAGATTATTGCCATGAGGCAGCAAACTTCCTCTGAGAATATCAGTGTGGATTTAGACCTTCACGTGGCACAACAGACCTTGATCTTTGCTGCCCGCCAGATACAGGAAAAGTGCAGAGAACAGTGTCGTAAGCTGTACATGGCCTTGACCGACCTAATCAAGGCCTTCGACTTGCTCAACAGGGAATCCCTCTGGTGGACCCTCAGCCGTTTGGGATGCACACCAAAATCCATCGCCATTGTGAGGCAACTCCACGATGGCAAGAACGACAGTGTCCTTCACAATGGCACCCAGTCTGAGTTCTTCCCCATCCAAACGTGGGTAAAACAAGGATGTGTACCGGCACCAACTCTCTTTTCCATTTTCTTGGTTGCTGTCCTTACTCGTGCCAGTGCCAATTTAGCCAGCGGGGTGGACATCGAGTACAGGCTAAATGGTCTTTTCAACATAAGACGACTTCAGGCAGGAAAAAAGGTGTTGGCAGCTTCCATTACTGAAGTTCAGTATGCAATCGAACTCACCGCTGTCGCTCACACTGAACGCGACCTACAGGACAACCTGAACACCTACGCAGATGCGTATACACACTTCGGCCTTGAGGTGAATGTACGAATGACTCAGCTTCTTTTTCAGTCTGCCCATGGTTCAGCTACACCTCCACCATCCATCCAGTTTAACGGTGCTACCCTCTCTAATGTTGCCCATTTTCGGTATCTAGGCTGCCACCAGTCTACCACTGCGGAAATAGATAAAGAGATTCAAGATCAGATCAGCTGTGCGTCTCAAGCCTTTGGCAGACTCCATACCCGATTCCTCAGTTGTAGGGAGCTGAAATTATCTACAAAGTTACACGTATATCGAGCAGTGGTCCTCCCCACCCTGCTATATGGCAGTGAAACATGGGTTATATACAGGAGGCACCTCAAGGCACTTGAAAATTTTCACAAAAGTAGTCTACTTTCCGTCCTTCGAGTTCATTGGGAAATTAAGAGAACAAATGCCAGTATTCTCGCTGACATCAACTGTGGGAGCATGGAAGCTACCATTATCCATGAACAACTATGGTGGATTGGCCATGTTCCCCGCATAGACGTTAGTAGGCTGCCAGAGCAGCTACTTTACAGTCACCTAAGGAATAGTAAACGTAACGCTGGCGGGCAACTGGAAAAGATTTAGGATAGTCTTAAGACAAACTTGAAAAAGTGCCAAATCGACCCCTCACCTGGGAGAAGATTACTCCACATCGTAACGCTTGGAGGAGCACCACACAAGAAAGTGTCAATACTTTTGAATTTGCCCGACTGCAAACCGAGGCAGACAAGCGCCAACACCGAAAAGAAGCTGCCGCCGCCCCTCCCTCACTAGATGTCGCCCTCCACATGTGCAATATCTGTGAACGATCCTGCCGGTCCTGTATCAGCCTCATTTATCACCTAAAAACTCACCAACTTAGGTGATGTCTTTAATAACTCATATCATTGTATCATAGCTAGATGATCGTCATACTCGATTCTGGGTGACAGCAAAGTAGTAGTATTAGTAGTAGCGTGTGTGTGTGTGTGTGTGTGTGTGTGTGTGTGTGTGTGTGTGTGTGTGTGTGTGTGTGTGTGTGCAGACGACCTCACCCTTGTCTCTTACACTGAACATGACCTACAGGAGATCGTGAACACCTACGCAGATCCGTTTGCACTCTTCGGCCTTGAGGTGAATGTACGTAAGACTCAGATTCTCTTTCAGCCTAGCTCTGGTTCAACCACACCTCCACCACCCACCCAGCTTAACGGTACTACCCTCTATAATGTTACCCACTTTCGGTATCTCGGCTCCCACCTGTCCACCACCACGGACATCGATGAAGAGATTCAACATCAGATCAGATGTGAATCTCAAGCCTTTGGCAGACTACGTCCCCGTGTCTTCAGCTGTAGGGAGCTGAAATTATCTACAAAGTTGCACGTATATCGAGCAGTGGTCCTCCCCACCCTACTATATGGCAAGGACCATGGGTAACATACAGGAGGCACCTCAACGCACATGAAAACTTTCATCAACGTTGTCTACGTTCCATCCTCCGAGTTCACTGGGAAGACAAGAGAACAAATACCAGTATTCTCGCTGACATCAACTGTAGGAGCATTGAGGCTACCATGGACGACTGTAGACTGCCAAAGCAGCTACTTTGCAGTCTCCTAACGATTAGTAAACATAACGCTGACAGGCAACTGAAAAGGTATAAGGATAGTCTTAAGACAAACCTGAAAAGTGCCAAATCGACCCCCTCACCTGGGAGACAGTTATTCCACATCGTAATGCTTGGAGGAGCACCACACAAGTATCAATACTTTCGAGTTTGCCCGACTGCAAACTGAGGCAGACAAGCGTCAGCGCCGGAAAGACGCTGTCGCAGCCTCTCCAGCACTAGATGTGGCTCCCCACATGTGAAACGAATGTGAACGGTACTGCCGGTCCCGTATTGGCCTCCTTAATCACCTCAGAACTCACCAACAAAGGTGACATCCTTAGCAACTTATATAGCTGTATCACTGGATGATCGTCATTCTCGATTCTGAGAGCCAGCAAAGTAGCAGTATTAGTGTGTGTCCTATCCTATACATGTACTACACGGCCCCTGAAAGTGGGTGGAGGAGTGTGACAGACGGTGGAACTTTACCGTTCGAGCTGTTAGCAGAGGCCGGAAATATGAAGTTGTTTGCAGTCATATTGCCCGCCTTTGCTGACGGCAGTGTAATATTTCAATGTGATTCTGTTTGTTTAAAACGTTAGTTTTTGCATAATGTAGTATTACTGATACGTAATTTGTCTTAGCATGCCTTATTGTGGGTGTAATGAATGATAGTCAGACTATAGCTTTAACCCAGAGAATTACAACACATATAACAGCGAGTACACTACAGGCCTCAACATACCAGGTTGACACACCCGGGGTCAGGACCCAAGGGACCTGACCTCGTCTACTAATTACTTGAGGTAGTGGATGACTTGACCACCAACCACACCTAACCAAGACACACCTGGGCATGACTACACCTGGACACAGCAGTCCAGATCTAACCAGTTTAGTGTTAATTGGCAGAGGTCAAAACGCCGGCTGTTCCTCCCCCATATAAAGGCCCTGCAGTCCCGTCCACGGCCTCATTCAAGCTATCTTTGTCATTCTGTCAGTCTGGTTACTGTCATTCTTTCCCGTTTGGGTCGCCATTCTGTTCACTCGCACAGAGTCACTTGTCCCCTCCCCAGGTCGGGAGGGAGACTCTCCGACCAGACCCTGGCGTCACCAACTAAGCAGAGTCTCCCATATTAGACTGCCCAGCCAGCACCCACTGGGCCTCCGTCAGGTTAAACGTGTGTCTTGTCAGAGCGATCCCTAGGGTGAGTTACCCACTGTGGGGAGTGTATTCATTTCATGTTTGTGTCCGAGTCAGTGTCGAGTAACGTAAATATAATGTGCTAGTAACTCCGATATAATATTGATATTGACGTGTCTGTGTCATTGAGTGAATTAATAAATAGTTGTATCGAAGTGGTGTTTAACAAGTCCCTTAAGAACGTACTACGTGATACATAATAGATGTGTATTGACATATGAGATAAAATAAGAGTATTGACAGTGTAAATAACTAACAGGCCACGCTACCTGACCTTCCTCTCTTTACATTCCTCCTACTATTCAACCTACCTATATGTAATGTCCTCTTCTGGTGAGTTTTGTCTTACTATATGGGTAAAAATAAGTATATATTAAATGCGTACTCCGAAAGCGTGAATTTGCTACTAGAGTTTCGCAGTTTATTCATGTATAAGATTTCTGATAAACTTCCTACGTGCTCATGTTTGAAATAATAAATGTATGTATCTTTATATAATTTAGCTAAATATCTTTCTCGTCAGAAACGGTCATCCCAACGATTATGAATAAACTTATTTAGAAATACATCATTACTTCGGGACAAAATCGGACAGATTTGCAACAGCCAATCAGCTGTAACTCTTGAGGAGGGGCCGAGGCATCTCTTCTCAGCTGGGAAAAAACTCATTATTAGTACATTATCTCATCATGTGTACTGTACTATCGGCCTCTCACTGTACAATAACGCTCCCTCTCATACGGCGTCTGTGAAGACTGGTACTGTTGCGGAAATGTGTTTCTCCAACCCCCGTGGTAACCCGTGTCTCCAACGGTACCGTCGCAATAGCAGTATCCCTGATTATGAATGAATGGGTATTGGTCGTGTAACGACGGACGTGATTGGTGGATAGGTTTACTATGGGTCATATAGGCTAGGCGTTTGGAGACACGGGTTACCACATGGTTGGCGGGAACACATTTCTGCAACTGTACCAACTGTCATCCACCTGTACAAAACTAACCTTCCCTTTCACCTTCATCACACCATTTAGTTAACTGGTCTCAAATGGCATAATCTAACCTCAAAGAGTCAGGTAAACATTTTTGATTGGGTGTAGCTCGACCAAAGTTCAATTTTAACTGTATAAATGAAATCAGTGGACCGAATCGGAGGATATTTCGAATTCTGAAAATAACTCTTGGTTCATTCCGCTTCGTTTCGATTCGGTAATTATACACGATCCCTTGAGTAACGAGTTAGTTTAGTTCGTGTCATGTTGATACGAGTTCATCCCAGAGAAGAGAGACCTCCAATACAGGAAATGAAATGTGGAAATTTCATATACAGAATTGATAGCTGTAGAAACCTCAGACACAGGAACTGGTAGCTGTAGAAACCTCACCTGAAGGAGCCGATAGCTATTGGAACTTCGGATAAAGGAAATGGTACCAGGTTTTTAAAGATTCATCCGTTAAATATTCCACTTAGCTGGTATTGTAACACACCTAACTCTTTATCTTAGAATGAAGCACGAAAAAGAACTATTATACGTTCACTATCTTAACCATATACGTTCACTATCTTAACCATATACCTTCACTATCCTAACCATATATGTTCACTATCTTAACCATATACGTTCACTATCTTAACCATATACGTTCACTATCTTAACCATATACGTTCACTATCTTAACCATATACGTTCACTATCTTAACCATATACGTTCACTATCTTAACCATATACGTTCACTATCTTAACCATATACGTTCACTATCTAAACCATATACGTTCACTATCTTAACCATATACGTTCATTTTCCGTACTCATTAGTGTGGTACTGAGCTCATTCTCTTCCCTAAAGTAACTCTAGCCTTCAACTGTGGCGCCAGGGCACTTCATTGGTCAACTGTTGGCAGGATACCATGAACACGATGCCATAAAACAGTCCTCCTTATCTTACAGTGCACATCTTGGTATTTTGTCCAACACTGGTTTAGTTTTTAGTGGCCAATTACCTTGTATTATTCATTTTGACCATGATATAGTCAATATAAACAGTACAATTATCATGCCTTTCGCTCATGGTAATTTGTACAACCTTCCCAGCCACTCTTAATAGAACTGTCACTTCCCTTCTTTGTAAGGGACTGTTAGTTCAATTAGTCGTCAAGGTCTCCCTATAACACCTGAAGGTTGACAAGCAATAAGGATTACTTTGTTTCTGGGGCGTCTGAGCCAACACTGCTCACGTTATGGGTCAACCTGGCTACTTCAAACTTCTGTGTGTGTGTGTGTGTGTGTGTGTGTGTTGAGAAAAAGGAAGAGAGTGAAAGGATAGCTAAAGTGTTTATTAAAATTGTGATATTAACATTGTGTGGTTCAGTCGCCATACTAATAGTGTTTGGTAATGTTGCCATATTAACCGGCCTATGGCACACCGCAGGGCGCTCTTTGTGGGCCAATCATATTTTAGGTCATGATCAACAATGTTGTGAGTCAAACGTGTCTAATATACGCAGAAGACGTCGCCAGTGGAACCTTTGTTAGAGGGCAGCTGTATGTGGTGAACTACAGAACAACAATACACCTGGGCTACAGGAACCATTATGGTGCAGGTGTGCACTGCTGGGCGTGACCATCATAAGTGACCTACCATGGGAGGAACATGTAAAGTGCGGTACATTACATTAAGGGCATCCCGTCTCCTCTACATGGTTCAGTACTCAACAAGTTCAGATTAACTCTGAACAACTTGTGATAACTGGCGTCACTTACAGCCGATCAATAGTACAGTAGAGCTGTCCAGTGCTTCACGCTAGGCTCACACTATGACAGTCCCAGCACACTGAGTAGGTCGAATGTACAGTAAAATCATGAACTATGACAGTCGCTATCAAGAGGCTCTCACATCTTCGGCCTTCATACACTAACACAAAGAAGAGAAGACCTGCCCGTGAAACACGTACGAGGCGTCATGAGAGACGGTGGACACAGAGACCTACTGCCACCTCGGCGCCACCAGATAAGTGCCAGACAAACGAGAGGATCTGACAGACTGCAGTCATTGTAGTGCGCAGCCCGCCTCAAGATATCATGACTTCCTTAAATTACTTCACCGTTAACTCAAGCAAACTTTAACTCCTTCCATTATTAACCAGGCGTGGATATTTGGCCAATAAACATTTTGTAGTTGTTTATATTGATCTATATTATCCCAGCTTAACTGTCACACTGTTGGAAAGGTTGCAAGTATGTGTGTAGTGTACTGTATATACAAGCTGCTGTGTTAAAGGTCATTGTCTCTCTGTGTATTGTAGTCATCACACGGACAGCCAATAGTCACCGCACTACTGACACAGGTTGACACAAATGCAAAGAAAATAAATTCTAGTAAATGTCAAAATAATATTAAACTGCTCTTAGCCTTTTAGGTAATAAACTAGAAATTGCTGAAAACAGACGTAAGAAAAATATCAAATATGAATCACACAAAACATGAGAACTAAAATGATGGATAAATTACAATATAACTAATAAATCAGTAATGAAAGCACTCTAAAATATAAACCATGAATAATGATAAATCAAAATACTCAAATAAAAATTCAATTCAATTGGGTATCAACTCAGAATTAAAATTGAAATCAATTAGGCTATCAAGTTAATGAAAATTATTCATAATTAAATCACTCAAATGAAAGACAAAAGGCTCAATTACTAATCATGCACAAACGAATGTATATAGAAGATGGATTTTCTTTTTATGTAAAAAATAAATTTTCAACTCCATGAATCTTCAACATCAATTTTCAAAAGGACAAATATTTCAACATATTAATTTTCAACGTTAATTTACAGAACTTATCATAACAGATTTTCTTCACTTATCTTAATTACTTAAAATTCTGGTTTTCATTCTCTTAGATGATTTCACATATTTTGTACATTACATACTTTGGTATATCATGGGTCTTATCTCACACACACACACACACCTTGTACATCTTATTCTCTGTTGTTCAGCTGGTCTTTCATCTCACAATTGATGATGGTACATCTGGCAACAGGCAGAGATACAGAGTTAACATTTGCAGATGGCAGGTTGCCCACAGACACTTGTTTACTGTTCACTAACTTTCAGCTTCCATCCACTATGAGTGAACAATTTGTTTCTGGAGATGTGGAGTTTCTTGACTACATTATCCACCACACACTAACTGTCTAGAGTTCCTCGTATTGACATTATCCATTGTACCTTCTCCCTGGTACCAATTTCAGCAGCATAGCCTCACTCCGCAATGACGGTTGCGTATTTGGTGGCCTAGTTTCCATACTCATAACGGGAACTGGAGCCTTTCCAATAATGGGGGGGGGGGGGGGCATAACATAAGAACATAATAAAATAAGGAGTCTGTAATAGGCCGGTTGGCCTGTGCATGGCAGCTCCTGTCGAGAGTTACTACCACTCTCTATCAGCCATGAATCTATCTAGCCTCCTTTTGAAACTTTCCAGAGTTCCCGCACTTACTACAAAGTTGCTAAGCTTGTTCCACTCGTCCACCACCCTATTTGTGAACCAGTTTCTTCCTATCTCCCTCCTAAACCTAAACTTATCCAACCTGAATCCGTTGCTCCGAGTCCTATCCTGCTCGGATATTATAAGAACTTTATCTATATCCCCTTTATTGATTCCTTTCACCCACTTAAATACTTCTATCATGTCTCCCCGCACTCTTCGTCTTTCTAGGGAATGCAAGTTAAGTCTCTTTAACCTATCCTGATATGGAAGGCTTCTAAGTCCCGGAATCATTTTTGTCATTCTTCGCTGCACCGACTCTAGTGAATTTATATCCATTCTATAATAGGGGCACCAGAACTGAACCGCATAATCGAGGTGCGGCCTGACTAGCGCAAGATATAGTTGCAATAAGACCTCTGCACTCTTGCTACTTACACTTCTAGATATAAAACCCAATACTCTGTTTGCCTTATTTCGAACATTAACGCACTGTTTTCTAGGCCGTAGGTCCGGGCTTACAAGTACCCCTAGGTCTCTTTCACAAGTCGACTTCTCTAGGTTGATGTTGTTAAGGCTGTATACATTATAAGTATTTGTTCTTCCAATATTAAGTACGCTGCACTTACTGCAGCTAGTCAATTTTCTACACCGGGAATGTCCATCCCACAGGACATAGGAGCCTCTTCTCAACAATTCCTCAAGAATCTTCTCCTCCAACTCCGACCAGGACAGGCAGCAATGATCGTATCCACAGTGGCCACCATCCCCCCCGTACTCACACCTCCTCCGTGAACTGTTAGGTTGCACCGTTACACACTTCCCTCACTCCATCAGGTTCGGCATGACACATCTACAGTGGTAGGTGCCTCTGGGGCGGATCCTTAATAGAGCTACCAACGGGACAGGGGCTTTCCAGGACAGTATGTGTCACTACTCTTGGACATCCACTTCTCTCCTCCTCTTTGCTTCCAGCAGCTGAGGCTCACAAGTGATAGTGACGTTGCAAACGCTGACTGTAGCCAACACGTTGACTTCGGACCAACACAATTTAGTTCAGCCCCTTCCTACCCAGCTAGTTTGATTAAGGAATTAAAATCAATAAACCTTAGTGATGGTCAGTTCAAAACTGATAATATGTTACATAAATTTATTTGTCAGTGGCCCAAGGTTAAAAATGCTTTAAAAACCTTTGATCTAGATGTAAGATAGTTATTTTGTGGGTCCCCTTTTTTACTGACCTGACTTGACTAGTCACGTCACCACCCTTCTTTTAAGCTCCTCTACGTGTGTGTTGGTGTGGGGATTAGTGGATGTCATCATTTTGACCTGACCTCATGTTTTTAGGTCACCCTGTATATTTAAGCCTCTCTCTGTCCATGTAATCCAGTTGCCTCTGAAGATGTCTTGAATAAAGACGAAAGCTAAGGTACTCCGTTGTTTCCATTTTCCCGTGTGATTTTATCAAGATTTATCTTATCCACGTTTTCATTGTGGATTTTCATAATATATATATATATATATATATATATATATATATATATATATATGAATGCTGATAACCACAAGGAAACAAAAGCGCTTTCATGTAATTCACATTAACACTAAAACCACCACACTACCACTAAAGCCACCACACTAACACTAAAGCCACCACACTACCATTAAAGCCACCACGCTAACAGTTAAGCCACCACACTAACAGTTAAACCACCACACTAACAGTTAAGCCACCACACTAACACTAAAGCCACCACACCAAAAGTTAAGCCACCACACCAACAGTTAAGCCACCACACTAACAGTTAAGCCACCACACTAACAGTTAAGCCACCACACTAACAGTTAAGCCACCACACTAACACTAAAGCCACCACACCAAAAGTTAAGCCACCACACTAACAGTTAAGCCACCACACTAACAGTTAAGCCACCACACAAACAGTTAAGCCACCACACCAAAAATTAAGCCCCACACTAACAGTTTAGCCACCACACTAACAGCTAAGCCACCAAACTAACAGTTAAGCCACCACACCAACAGTTAAGCCACCACACTAACAGATAAGCCACCACACTAACACTAAAGCCACCACACTAACAGTTAAGCCACCACACTAACAGTTAAGCCACCACACCAAAAATTAAGCCACCAAACTAACAGTTAAGCCACCACACAAACAGTTAAGCCACCACACCAAAAATTAAGCCCCCACACTAACAGTTAAGCCACCACACTAACAGTTAAGCCACCACACTAACATTAAAGCCACCACACCAAAAATTAAGCCCCCACACTAACAGTTAAGCCACCACACTAACAGTTAAGCCACCACACTAACAGTTAAGCCACCACACTAACAGTTAAGTCACTGCACTAACAGTTAAGCCACCACACTAACAGTTAAGCCACCACACTAGCATTAAAGCCACCACACCAAAAATTAAGCCCCCACACTAACAGTTAAGCCACCACACTATCAGTTAAGCCACCACACTAACAGTTAAGCCACCACACCAAAAATTAAGCCACCACATTAACAGTTAAGCCACCACACAAACAGTTAAGCCACCACACCAAAAAATAAGCCCCCACACTAACAGTTAAGCCACCACACCAACAGTTAAGCCACCACACCAACAGTTAAGCCACCACACTAACAGTTAAGCCACCACACTAACATTAAAGCCACCACACCAAAAATTAAGCCCCCACACTAACAGTTAAGCCACCACACTAACAGTTAAGCCACCACACTAACAGTTAAGTCACTGCACTAACAGTTAAGCCACCACACTAACAGTTAAGCCACCACACTAACAGTTAAGCCACCACACTAACAGTTAAGCCACCACACTAACATTAAAGCCACCACACCAAAAATTAAGCCCCCACACCAACAGTTAAGCCACCACACTAACATTCGGTTGGCGGATTATCAGGGGTTAAGAAGGTACCTAGGTGAGGTCACCTGGGAACAGTCACGTCAGTCCCCAGTAGGAAGTGGTGAGGTCATAGATGACACAACAATTGATCATGACTATAATATACTCACCAGTATACTACATAAAGCACAAGAACAAAATATACCATACAGAAAAATTAGGTCAAATAGGAATGAGCTAAGGTGGATGACCAGAAAACTTAAACATGACATAGGAATAAAGACAGGAATATATAAGAAGTTAAATGGAGGGGAGGAGCAGCTCAGAAACAGGTATAATGAACTATCTAAGAACATAAAAACATAAGAAAATAAGGAGTCAGCAATAGGCCGGTTGGCCTGTGCATGTTAAGAAAAATGTAAGGAAAACAAAGAGAGACTATGAAATCAAATTAGCAAGAGAACCCAAGGCGAATCCCAAGGGATTTTTCCAGGTATATAGGACAAAGGTCAAGGACAAAGTTGGGCCTTTAAAGTCAGGGAGAGGAGAAGTGATAAATAACAGTGAAGATATAAGCAAAGCATTGAACAGCTACTTCTTATCAGTTTTCACAGAAGAAATTTGAGATGAAATTCCAGAGGTGGAACTGATATTTAAGGAAAAGGAAGAAGAGAAATTAAAGAATATCACTATCAGAAAAGAGGATGTTCTTAAGAAGATAAATAAACTAAAGAAAATAAAATCCCCATGGCCGGATGAAATTTTCCCTCGAGTCTTGAAAGAGTGTAGGGAACAGATTAGCGGACCCCTCGTAAACTTATTTACAAAATCATTAGACACGGGAGTTGTGCCAAACTTGTGGAAACAGGCAAATGTAGTACCCATATTCAAAAAGGGAGACAGAGCATCAGCGTCAAATTACCGGCCGATCAGTTTGACGTCAGTAGTGGGGAAATTTCTTGAATCAATTATAGCAGACAGCATCCGATCGCATCTCGAGAAAAGCAAATTAATCTACGACTCTCAACATGGGTTTACAAAGGGAAAATCTTGTCTAACAAATCTGCTGACGTTTTTTAGGAAAGTCTTCGAGGTAGTAGATAATGACGAAAATTACGATGTTATTTACTTAGACTTTAACAAAGCATTTGACAGAGTACCGCATCAGAGGCTTCTGAGAAAAATTAAGGCTCATGGTATCGAGGGGAAAGTTTTAAATTGGATAAAATCATGGCTCACCGATAGAACGCAGAGGGTTCCCCAGGGGTCAGCACTAGGCCCACTCTTATTCATAATCTACATAAACGATCTAGATACTGGGATCAGCAGTGACATAAGCAAGTTTGCAGATGACACCAAAATAGGGCGGCAGATTAATTCAGGGCAGGATGCAAATGCATTACAGGAGGAACTAAATAAACTGCAGGGGTGGTCTGAAAAATGGCAAATGAAATTCAACACCAGCGAGTGCACCGTACTTAATCTTGGAAGAACAAATACTGATAATGTATACAGCCTTAACAACATCAACCTAGAGAAGTCGACTTGTGAAAGAGACCTAGGGGTACTTGTAAGCCCGGACCTACGGCCTAGAAAACAGTGCGTTAATGTTCGAAATAAGGCAAACAGAGTATTGGGTTTTATATCTAGAAATGTAAGTAACAAGAGTGCAGAGGTCTTATTGCAACTATATCTTGCGCTAGTCAGGCCGCACCTCGATTAAGCGGTTCAGTTCTGGTGCCCCTATTATAGAATGGATATAAATTCACTAGAGTCGGTGCAGCGAAGAATGACAAAAATGATTCCGGGACTTAGAAACCTTCCATATCAGGATACGTTAAAAAACTTAACTTGCATTCCCCAGAAAGACGAAGAGTGCGGGGAGATATGATAGAAGTATTTAAGTGGGTGAAAGGAATCAATAAAGGGGATATAGATAAAGTTCTTATAATATCCCAGCAGGCTAGGACTCGGAGCAACGGATTCAAGTTGGATAAGTTTAGGGTTAGGAGGGAGATAGGAAGAAACTGGTTCACAAATAGGGTGGTGAACGAGTGGAACAAGCTCAGCAACTTTGTAGTAAGTGCTGGAACTCTGGAAAGTTTCAAAAGGAGGCTAGATAGATTCATGGATGATAGAGAGTGGTAGTAACTCTCGACAGGAGCTGCCATGCACAGGCCAACCGGCCTATTGCAGACTCCTTATTTTCTTATGTTCTTATGTTAAGCCACCACACTAACACTAAAGCCACCACACCAAAAGTTAAGCCACCACACCAAAAGTTAAGCCACCACACTAACACTAAAGCCACCACACTAACAGTTAAGCCACCACACTAACTTTTCCTAGACATTTTCTTTCATATACTGGTAAAAAATATTCAGTTTACATTAATTTCCCGAACTACAAATTAATCACAATTTAATGTAACTTTTTTAGTTACATAGTTTAAAATTTACCTGAGAAAAACGTATGTAATTAAATTCTTATCATCAGGTGAAGTAAGTTGTGTATTTTTGTTTCACAGTAGAATTTCTCAGTTTTTTGTCATAATTTAGGATTATTACAACACGACAACAAAAGGGAGGGAGAGAGAGAGAGAGAGAGAGAGAGAGAGAGAGAACGTGTGTGTTTGTGCGTGTGTGTGTGTGTGTGTGTGTGTGTGTTTGATTTCCATATAGATACAGGAAAGCAATTCTGTGAAGGTTATTAATTGGGTTATCATGTTTCAACGACACCTAACCCACTGTGGCTTTAACATCTCCTGAATACATTATACCCAACCACGAGATTTTCCTCACATAAGCGCTGAGTCAACATAGACGCCGGAAGTTTTAAAAGAAAAACGAAGAATTATTTTTGGGGCAGAGTTGAAGGTGTGAAATTGATTTGTGATATACCCTAACCTAACCTAACCTAACCTAACCTAACCTAACCTTACCTAACCTAACCTACCTAACCTAACCTAACCTAACCCAACCCCCAATCAGGTGGAAGCCTCGAGTGATCTTCTAAACATAGTGGTCCTGGTGGTGAGTATCTGAGGTCATAATGGTGCTGGTAGTGAGTATCTGAGGTCATAATGGTGCTAGTGATGAGTATCTGAGGTCATAATGGTGCTGGTGGTGAGTATCTAAGGTCATAATGGTGCTGGTAGTGAGTATCTGAGGTCATAATGGTGCTGGTGGTGAGTATCTGAGGTCATAATGGTGCTGGTAGTGAGTATCTGAGGTCATAATGGTGCTGGTGGTGAGTATCTGAGGTCATAATGGTGGTGAGTATCTGAGGTCATTATGGTGCTGGTAGTGAGTATCTGAGGTCATAATGGTGCTGGTGGTGAGTATCTGAGGTCATAATGGTGCTGGTAGTGAGTATCTGAGGTCATAATGGTGGTGAGTATCTGAGGTCATAATGGTGCTGGTGGTGAGTATCTGAGGTCATAATGGTGGTGAGTATCTGAGGTCATTATGGTGCTGGTAGTGAGTATCTGAGGTCATAATGGTGCTGGTGGTGAGTTTCTGAGGTCATAATGGTGCTGGTGGTGAGTATCTGAGGTCATAATGGTGCTGGTGGTGAGTATCTGAGGTCATAATGGTGCTGGTGGTGAGTATCTGAGGTCATAATGGTGCTGGTGGTGAGTATCTGATATCATAATGGTGCTGGTCGTGAGTATCTGAGGTCATAATGGTGCTGGTGGTGAGTATGTGAGGTCATAATGGTGCTAGTGGTGAGTTTGAGGTCATAATGGTGCTGGTGGTGAGTATCTGAGGTCATAATGGTGCTGGTGGTGAGTATCTGAGGTCATAATGGAGCTGGTGGTAGTATCTGAGGACATAATGGTGCTGGTGGTGAGTATCTGAGGTCATAATGGTGGTGAGTATCTGAGGTCATTATGGTGCTGGTAGTGAGTATCTGAGGTCATAATGGTGCTGGTGGTGAGTTTCTGAGGTCATAATGGTGCTGGTGGTGAGTATCTGAGGTCATACTGGTGCTGGTGGTGAGTATCTGAGGTCATAATGGAGCTGGTGGTAGTATCTGAGGTCATAATGGTGCTGGTGGTGAGTATCTGAGGTCACAATGGTGCTGGTGGTAGTATCTGAGGTCATAATGGTGCTGGTGGTGAGTATCTGATATCATAATGGTGCTGGTAGTGAGTATCTGAGGTCATAATGGTGCTGGTGGTGAGTATCTGAGGTCATAATGGTGCTGGTGGTGAGTATCTGAGGTCATAATGGTGCTTGTGGTAGTATCTGAGGTCATAATGGTGCTGGTGGTGAGTATCTGAGATCATAATGGTGCTGGTGGTGAGTATCTGAGATCATAATGGTGCTGGTGGTGAGTATCTGAGGTCATAATGGTGGTGAGTATCTGAGGTCATTATGGTGCTGGTAGTGAGTATCTGAGGTCATAATGGTGCTGGTGGTGAGTATCTGAGATCATAATGGTGCTGGTGGTGAGTATCTGAGGTCATAATGGTGCTGGTGGTGAGTATCTGAGGTCATAATGGTGGTGAGTATCTGAGGTCATTATGGTGCTGGTGGTAGTATCTGAGGTCATAATGGTGCTGGTGGTGAGTATCTGAGGTCATAATGGTGGTGAGTATCTGAGGTCATTATGGTGCTGGTAGTGATTATCTGAGGTCATAATGGTGCTGGTGGTGAGTTTCTGAGGTCATAATGGTGCTGGTGGTGAGTATCTGAGGTCATACTGGTGCTGGTGGTGAGTATCTGAGGTCATAATGGAGCTGGTGGTAGTATCTGAGGTCATAATGGTGCTGGTGGTGAGTATCTGAGGTCACAATGGTGCTGGTGGTAGTATCTGAGGTCATAATGGTGCTGGTGGTGAGTATCTGATATCATAATGGTGCTGGTAGTGAGTATCTGAGGTCATAATGGTGCTGGTGGTGAGTATCTGAGGTCATAATGGTGCTGGTGGTGAGTATCTGAGGTCATAATGGTGCTTGTGGTAGTATCTGAGGTCATAATGGTGCTGGTGGTGAGTATCTGAGATCATAATGGTGCTGGTGGTGAGTATCTGAGATCATAATGGTGCTGGTGGTGAGTATCTGAGGTCATAATGGTGGTGAGTATCTGAGGTCATTATGGTGCTGGTAGTGAGTATCTGAGGTCATAATGGTGCTGGTGGTGAGTATCTGAGATCATAATGGTGCTGGTGGTGAGTATCTGAGGTCATAATGGTGCTGGTGGTGAGTATCTGAGGTTATAATGGTGGTGAGTATCTGAGGTCATTATGGTGCTGGTGGTGAGTATCTGAGGTCACAATGGTGCTGGTGGTAGTATCTGAGGTCATAATGGTGCTGGTGGTGAGTATGAGGTCATAATGGTGCTGGTGGTAGTATCTGAGGTCATAATGGTGCTAGTTGAAGGAGTGCATGGATCAGAAACATCACCCTAACACCAGCCCGTTTCTCACACTATTAAGGCAGCTTCGGTATCTCTGTCATGTAAGAGAATCATATATAATGAATCTTTTCCTCATTGTTTTTATTATGTTTCTAAATCGTGGATGGAGAGTCGCTGTAAGTCACTCGGTTGCTGTTGATGCCTTATGTATTCTTGGTCGTCATGGCAACGTTCATGAATTTTGTATCGACTTGCCTGTATAAGCAGTTTTGTAATGTATGAACGTTCTTTATGTAGTTTTGTAATATATGAACGTTCTTTATGTAGTTTTGTAATATATGAACGTACTTTATGTAGTTTTGTGATATATGAACGTTCTTTATGTAGTTTTGTGATATATTAAGTTCTTTATGTAGTTTTGTAATATATGAACGTTCTTTATGTAGTTTTGTAATATATGAACGTTCTTTATGTAGTTTTGTAATATATGAACGTTCTTTATATAGTTTTGTAATATATATTAACGTTCTTTATGTAGTTTTGTAATATATTAAGTTCTTTATGTAGTTTTGTGATATATTAAGTTCTTTATGTAGTTTTGTGATATATTAAGTTCTTTATGTAGTTTTGTGATATATTAAGTTCTTTATGTAGTTTTGTGATATATTAAGTTCTTTATGTAGTTTTGTATACCAGAGCCGTAAATACAAACATTAGCTAAACTTTCCTTTTCTCAGTCGGGCGTAAATATTCCGTCAAGTCATTAACTTATCACTATACAAGATTACTTCGACTAACCTAACCTGTGAAAGGAAGCTGCAGGAATGATGAGCTGGGGACTATATCTTCCTGATCTGCTTAAGTTGCTAAATCCTGTTGTCTGTTGTCAAGTCAAATTTCAGGTGACTTAAGAGTGTTTAACCCTGAGATGTGAGACTACTGTGACAACCATTCAATAATCAACAATTCTTTAATCAAGTAAATGCGGTGGACAACTTATCCCTGGAGAGAAAGTTTTTAAAGTTACAGTATGTTGTGTGAGTAAATTATTAAATATTTCTTTCCAATTCCACCTGGTGATTTTGATAACCTTCTTATTTTTTTCTTGTTTATATATACAGTATATTTATTAATTTAAATATTCATCTGTGTGTGTGTGTGTGTGTGTGTCTGTAAGCTTTGCTAAAAAATTCTTTAAAAACATTTGCAGATTTTCCCTGGCTTTGGATACTGATAATAATAATAATAATAATCCTCCCTAACCAGCATAAATCCTAAGTAATATTAAAAAACTCACCAATATCTTTAACTTTCCTTAAGGTTTATCACAAGGCAAAATAATACACACAGGAGCATGACACAACCAGATAACATAAGAAATTACTATGAGACCCAAGTCATTGAGTAACACTATCGTCAACACAAAAATGGCACATTAAGCTGATATTATTGACACAATTTCGATTACTTTATACACACAGTTTCTCTTTTACTGTGTATGTATTTACTTTTCTTTGTCATCATGTCTTCTTCCCGTCTCTCTCTTTCCCCCAAACTTCGGTTCCTTCCTTGACAACTTGACAGCTTCCTGATTAAATAGCCAAACTAAAGGGATCATTTACAAAATTAAATCTCTCGGGAAGACAGATAAAATCAGTCCCTAATATGGTCTAGAGTTTTGTTTTAGATGATGTTGCCGACAAGTATATTTCACAAAGAGCTTTTTTTTTCAACACGTAGGGTGATGAATATTATTTTGGACAGATGGAAGTGTGGTAAGAGGAAATGTAAGCGAATGTAGGGATTTTCACTCTTGACACGTGTTTCAACCTTACAATTTCACTCTTGACACGTGTTTCAACCTTACAATTTCACTCTTGACACGTGTTTCAACCTTACAATTTCACTCTTGACACGTGTTTCAACCTTACAATTTCACTCTTGACACGTGTTTCAACCTTACAATTTCACTATTGACACGTGTTTCAACCTTACAATTTCACTCTAGACACGTGTTTCAACCTTACAATTTCACTCTTGACACGTGTTTCAACCTTACAATTTCACTCTTGACACGTGTTTCAACCTTACAATTTCACTCTTGACACGTGTTTCAACCTTACAATTTCACTCTTGACACGTGTTTCAACCTTACAATTTCACTCTTGACACGTGTTTCAACCTTACAATTTCACTCTTGACACATGTTTCAACCTTACAATTTCACTCTTGGCACGTGTTTCAACCTTACAATTTCACTCTTGACACGTGTTTCAACCTTACAATTTCACTCTTGACACGTGTTTCAACCATAAAATTTCACTCTTGACACGTGTTTCAACCTTACAATTTCACTCTTGACACGTGCTTCAACCTTACAATTTCACTCTTGACACGTGTTTCAACCTTACAATTTCACTCTTGACACGTGTTTCAACCTTACAATTTCACTCTTGACACGTGTTTCAACCTTACAATTTCACTCTTGACACGTGTTTAAACCTTACAATTTCACTCTTGACACGTGTTTCAACCTTACAATTTCACTCTAGACACGTGTTTCAACCTTACAATTTCACTCTTGACACGTGTTTCAAACTTACAATTTCACTCTTGACACGTGTTTCAACCTTACAATTTCACTCTTGACACGTGTTTCAAGCTTACAATTTCACTCTTGACACGTGTTTCAACCTTACAATTTTACTCTTGACACGTGTTTCAAGCTTACAATTTCACTCTTGACACGTGTTTCAACCTTACAATTTCACTCTTGACACGTGTTTCAACCTTACAATTTCACTCTTGACACGTGTTTCAACCATACAATTTCACTCTAGACACGTGTTTCAACCTTACAATTTCACTTTAGACACGTGTTTCAACCTTACAATTTCACTCTTGACACGTGTTTCAACCTTACAATTTCACTCTTGACACGTGTTTCAACCTTACAATTTCACTCTTGATACCTGTTTCAACCTTACAATTTCACTCTAGACACGTGTTTCAACCTTACAATTTCACTCTTGACGCGTGTTTCAACCTTACAATTTCACTCTTGACACGTGTTTCAACCTTACAATTTCACTCTAGACACGTGTTTCAACCTTACAATTTCACTCTTGACAGGTGTTTCAACCTTACAATTTCACTCTAGACAAATGTTTCAACCTTACAGGAAAACTTTAAGGTTGAAATGCGTACTAAGAGTTAAATCCAGTATTTGTATTCCCTCGGCTACCACACTCTTATATTAACTAACATTTTTGACACTTATTATAAACGTATATTAAATTTAATCCAATAATGTTTCCCTAATGTATACAAAAAGGAATTATATATTAACATCATTTAACACATTAACTAACAATAGTATTTAATCTATCATGCATTAGTAGCTGAAGAACACCAGGTCCACCTCCCCTACCCTACCCTGAAAAATATACCATTATATAGTATAATAATTCACTCAACGTACACCTGACACTCAATAAATTCACATCCATATCATATCACATCTATTGACAAAATTCCATATTATGTTTACAACTCCTAATGCAAAACACATTCTAAGGCAAACGAAACACTAAATCAAACTAAATTCAACAAACATGAAACGAAAAAGCCATATTCGTATCTTATTCGTTAAAATATACGGTATATATTTCACCAACAAATGTTTTAGTCTGACAGATGGGGAAAGAAATAGTTACGCCAATTACAACTCTGAAAATCGGCAGCTGTGATCCCAGAAGTTCTAAGATCAGGAACACTGGTAAGAAAGATGAGTATTGAGGTCATGGTAGAAGAAATACAGTCCGTGTGGTAACTTTTCTTCATCACGTTTGGTTGTGGTTGTGTGTATCAGACCAACACTGTGAGTGATGATGAGGTTAATACATAACGTGTGTAAGAGAATGGAATTTTTTTGAGTGGAATGTTGATTTGATATTTCTGTTGCAGTCTCTCTCTCTCTCTCTCTCTCTCTCTCTCTCTCTCTCTCTCTCTCTCTTGGATTCATTGATATTTCTGATGTCGTAATGGGTTTCAGTCGTAAAGAGCTTCAATCATAACCATAAAGGCGATAATTCCTCATTAATTTCTATCTGTTATTGTCGTATTACTCAGCATTTAAAGCATATATGATTTTCACTGACTCATAAACAAAGGAAAATGAAATGTGAAAAAATATCGTCGTAACATTTGGGCTGATTGGTTAACTACTGCCCTGACGGTGCCGTTTTCACCTTTGACCTTTTGACCTTTTAAGCATGGTATCACAGTAGCTCTAAGGGATGACATGGCGGATATATATATGCTAATAGGAACGTTGTACTGTATGTCTTTCCATTTTTGAGTTAAGCTGACGATGAACTGAAACAGCGTTGGAACCGGAGAGGAAGGGGAGAGGGGGGGGGGGGGGTGCTACGAGCGATGTTTACTGGCCTAACAGACGTCTTGGGTTAAAAAGATTTCTGTCTCCAGGACTTGGTCAGGCAGTGTAAGTAAATCCCAAATGCCCTGGGTTTTTCACAAGAGTTGATCCAAATATTAAAATATTCTCCCATGCAGTAGGCACTTTTTGAGGTCATGAAGGGGAAGTAATTTATAATCTCCAAACAGCAAACCTCTCTGCCTTACTGGATGGACAGTTAGGAATGGGGCCATCGAGGGAATACAGAATAATTGTGACATTCTCCTTGAGACAATGACCACAATTCTGACCAACAGCAATATTCCCTGTTCCCGGCGATCTGTTAAACTTTAAGCTCAGGTGGAAAAAATTCAGATCACCTTTAGCCTTTATCTTGCAGTGTGCTTTCTTTGCAGTTGAGCAGGTGCCCACCACAATCAATTACTGCAGAAGACACCAAGCAAGCACCTGCAGCCTACAAGAAGTACCTGGAGTGTCAGCGAGCAGAGAGAAAGTTAAAGGAGTTTTTATGTTAAGGCCATTGATCTTACAGACACCCCTGGCCCCTGTCGTCTCACGGTACAGACGGGTACAAAGGAAGATTAATGATGGCACGGAGAACCACAAGTATACCAATGTTAAAGAGAACTACCAACAGAAGAGTTTTGCCGACACCCTTGACACGAAGATGATCGTTGGCGCTACTAATGAAGAGGAGATGGAGACCCCGGGGGAAGTTAGGGATCATTATCAGGAGGATCTTGACTTATTAAGCTTTATACATAGCTGATGAGGCTGGTGTATGTTAAGCCGTAGTCAAGCAAGTGGAGACCTTGTGTCAATTTATGAATCAACAATCCGTCTACAAATCCCTCCTGAAGGCTGGTGAGGGGGGGAGGGTGAGTAAGGAAGGTGAGTGTTGATGGTAATTGGTGAGTCAGACTGGTGACGGGTTGTGGTGATGGTGAATTAGGCTGGTGAAAGGCGGTGGTTGGTGGTGGTGAGTCAGGCTGGTGAGGAGTGGTGGTAGTGATAGTGAGTCAGGCTATTGCAGGCATCTTGGTCCACATAACTACCCTCTCATCTCACAAACTTTACAGGTTAGACATTGATCTAAAGCTCGTGATGCTTCTGCCCTTTTGTGTGGACGAAGAGTCAGTACATTATGCTAAGGGATATTTGGGTACGAACACATCCACGGGTAAAAACTTCAGTCTCGACCTCCTCTAAGGCTCTGTCAACATTATCAATATGTAAAGTTTTCCCCCACACTTACGAGGACACTTGAGTAGATCAGTCTGTGTTGTGTGTAGCTAAATTAATATATCATCAATATTACTCGAGAAAGGAATCACTTACCATGTTCAGTCTTGTATGTATTTAGTACGAAAATACCAGAAATGCTTTAGTTTTACAGTGGTTAGGTGTAGGTTAGGTTAGGTGTAGGTTAGGTTAGGTGTAGGTTAGGTTAGGTTAGGTTAGGTTAGGTGTAGGTTAGGTTAGGTTAGGTTAGGTTAGGTTAGATTAGGTTAGGTTAGGTTAGGTTAGGCTAGGTTAGAGATCACCATCATAATTTATAAAGTGAGTGACCCAAGGAACATGTTCAACTAATATTAGGTAACTCTGACCCATAGTTTTGGAAAAGACAAAGTTAAAGAATTTAAAGCGTCGGGAGTCATTTTGGGGGGATGGTTTCTGACCTGTCGAACAGTTTTAAAAAGAAAAAAAAATATTTGTTACAAAGTTTCAACATAATCCAACCTACAGTTTCTGAAAGGTTGAACATATACAATACTTTAAGACAGACAGACAACAGACGAGGGGCGATGACTATAGCCCCGAGTGAGTTTGTATTTCACTCGAGTGCATTTCAGCTTTAATTGCTGTAGGAAATAAATCTATATTCATATTTATGATAAATTTACTGACTACCGACACGGTTCAGTAACCATTAGATCCCCAATAGTAAAATAACGTTCGGTTATATTTTTTTATTATTCTTGTAAATATTTTCAACAACACAAAACAAATTATATTTTCACTCCCTCGGACACATCCACTTCACTCGCTGCTGTGAGGTATAACAGTTTTAAAAAGCGTAATATGCAAATCTGATTTTTAAAAACCAATTGGGTGAACCAAGAGGAAAAATATATGCCTTATGAACCATAAATGTAAATTATAAACAACTATGAACGTGATATAAGGACTTGAAGATGAAACATACAAGATTTTCTATAATTTCATCCTGTATCGTGTGAACACCAGTAACTACATTTATTCTAGATCTAAAAGAAATATTCCTTAATACTGAATAAAAACCTCACTAACTTATGTACCAGGTCCTCGTACTTTAAGATCTCCGTTGAAGATGCACAGACATACCAACTGAATCTTACGAATCTTACCGTAACCTGACTCACAGGATCCTGAAGGGCCTCCCAACTGTTATTATGAAGCTACATCGCCCTGATATACAATAATACGTCTACAACGTCTCTATATACATTAAGGTATTCCCTTAAATGTAATTATCCTCTTACGTCTGAGAGAGTTACACATATCCACTGCGACAGAATTCCGTTGGGCTGTTACACTTCTAAGGTTTATCCTCTGACAGACAGACCTACTTTACCCACGGTCACTGTACAGAACACAGAGTCGCCAGCCGTTGTACACAGGTGGGATCTTTACGAGCGAAAGATACTGTCCTCACCTTCGTTCCCCTAATTACATGGTGTGGAGGTGTGATGCCAAGTGGGATGGCAAACGTAAGGTCGTTAGTCCATAATTTTGGAGAATTAGACATATTGATACATACATACATACATACATACATACATACATACATCCTTGACCACATGAGGGCCAAGACCTATCAGGCATGACTCCCACTGCGCAGCTGCCCCTCTTGGCCAATGTCAGCCCATTCCCCAAGTCCCTCTCCCCGACCCATCCTCACCACCGGGATATCAACATAATCAAAAGGGGCAATTTCGTTTCGGAAAGAAGTGAGATCAGTGTTGAACAGTAATGAACAGTGTTTAAGCCAGTGAATTCAGCACGAGACAGTACCAGTGACCCACCAGTGAGATAAGCACTCCTGGGAACCATCTTCTGACCAGGCGGTGTTAATCACTTCACCCTGGGAACAACAGGGGACCGGCTATGCACCTGACTATGAGATAACACAACACCACCTAGCAGAGAGTGAGGTACTGTGACACCTCCCCACACCACCCAGTTTCTCCATGACCACGTGAACACCACACTACCCGATGTCTCCAAAACCACATGAGGTCCTTCATGTCAACACCTGAAGACGAGTTACTGCACCATGTGGCCTACTTGACCTCACACAGTATGGCAAGAGACCAGCCCGGGCCATCAACTGTAAATAATAATAATTTGTATGTTCAATTCATGTTCCTTCTCCTTTCAGTAATGAAAACTTTTGTTACACGACCCACCCACCCCATGTCCTTGTATGTAATAAGTCATTTTTGTCCAATGTATATTTTCAGCCTTTGGGCTACAGAACTTTTTCAATAAGACGTTATTATTATTATTACTATTCTTATTACATACATACATACATACATACATACATACATACACACAGAATAATGGTTGCCCCTCGTGTAACGAGGATGGCCGGCCCTAGGACCACCTAAGTGTGAATTTGTTTAAGGTGTAGAAGCTGTCGCCAACACAACAACCACACCCTAACTTAACGAGCTGCAAGACCCAGTGTTAAGGGATAATCCGAGAAGATCGGACAACTTGCCAACTGCACTGGCTAACCATTACCCTGAAATACGATCCGCAAATCGATTAACATTCAGGTTCCCAATTACTGCTGGGTAGACAGAGGCAAATGGCGTAAAGAAACTTGCCCATGACTCATCCGGCACACAAGCAGTCTGCTTCTATCAGCAGACTGACTCAAGCATCGTACTTAACTTGTCAGTGTTAGAATTAGGTTATAGAAGTTAATATTATAACTATTTACTAAGACAATATGTAATGAAATGCAATTTTGACGAAATATATAATCACACATTATATATAAATAATACACACACAGGTACAGTAAGTCCGATACGAACGCAAGAGGGTAGACACGTAAATTAAAGATTATTATTATTATTATTATTATTATTATTATTACTATTATTATTATTATTATTATTATTATTATTATTATTATTATTATTATTTTATTAATATTATTACTCAGAAAATATTATTGTTACCTAGTTATTAATAATCGTTCTTTAGCTTCTTCATTTCCTTACTTTTATTGGTAGAAGTAATATCACCATTACACAACATACGCTCGCCTGGTGCCTCTAGCGGCTAGCCGGAGCTCTCGGCAGTCCTCTTACGAGATGTCAGACGGAGGACCGACATTCTTATTTGCCGGATGATCAACCCTGTCACAGGAGTGGCCCCTCGCCTCACTCCCAGTCCTTGTATAGTGGCCCCTCGCCTCACTCCCTTGTATAGTGGTCCCTCGCCTCACTCCCTTGTATAGTGGTCCCTCGCCTCACTCCCTTGTATAGTGGTCCCTCGCCTCACTCCCTTGTATAGTGGTCCCTCGTCTCACTCCCTTGTATAGTGGTCCCTCGCCTCACTCCCTTGTATAGTGGTCTCTCGTCTCACTCCCTTGTATAGTGGTCCCTCGCCTCACTCCCAGTCCTTGTATAGTGGTCCCTCGCCTCACCCCCTTGCATAGTGGCCCCTCGCCTCACTCCCTTGTATACTGGTCCCTCGCCTTACTCCCTTGTATAGTGGTCCCTCGCCGTACTGTCACTCCTTGTATAGTGGTCCCTCGGCTCACCCCCTTGTATAGTGGTCCCTCGCCTTACTCCCTTGTATATTGGCCCTTCGCCTCATTCCCTTGTATAGTGGCCCCTCGTCTCACTCCCTTGTATAGTGGTCCCTCGCCGTACTCTCACCCCTTGTATAGTGGTCCCTCGCCTCACTCCCTTGTATAGTGGCCCTCGGCTCACCCCCTCGTATAGTGGCCCCTCGCCTCACCCCCTTGTATAGTGGTCCCTCGCCTTACTCTCTCCCCTTGTACAGTGGCCCCTCGCCTCACCCCCAGTCCTAGTATACTGGTCCCTCGCCTCACCCCCTTATATAGTGGTCCCTCGCCTTACTCTCACCCCTTGTACAGTGGCCCCTCGCCTCACCCCCTTATATAGTGGTCCCTCGCCTTACTCTCACCCCTTGTATAGTGATCCCTCGCCTCACTCCCTTGTATAGTGGTCCCTCGCCTTACTCTCACCCCTTGTACAGTGGCCCCTCGCCTCACCCCAGGTCCTAGTATACTGGTCCCTCGCCTCACCCCCTTGTATAGTAGTCCCTCGCCTCACCCCCTTGTACAGTGGCCCCTCGCCTTACCCCCTTGTATACTGGTCCCTCGCCTTACTCCCTTGTATAGTGGCCCCTCGCCTTACTCTCACTCCTTGTATAGTGGTCCCTCGCCGTACTGTCACTCCTTGTATAGTGGTCCCTCGGCTCACCCCCTTGTATAGTGGTCCCTCGCCTTACTCTCACCCTTGTATAGTGGCCCCTCGCCTCACCCCCTTGTATAGTGGTCCCTCGCCTTATTCTCTCCCCTTGTACAGTGGCCCCTCGCCTCACTCCCTTGTATAGTGGTCCCTCGCCTTACTCTCACCCCTTGTATAGTGATCCCTCGCCTCACTCCCTTGTATAGTGGTCCCTCGCCTTCCTCTCTCCCCTTGTACAGTGGCCCCTCGCCTCACCCCCAGTCCTAGTATACTGGTCCCTCGCCTCATCCCCTTAATAGTGGTCCCTCGCCTTACTCTCACCCCTTGTATAGTGGTCCCTTGCCTCACTCCCTTGTATAGTGGTCCCTCGCCTTCCTCTCTCCCCTTGTACAGTGGCCCCTCGCCTCACCCCCAGTCCTAGTATACTGGTCCCTCGCCTCACCCCCTTATATAGTGGTCCCTCGCCTTACTCTCACCCCTTGTATAGTGGTCCCTTGCCTCACTCCCTTGTATAGTGGCCCTCGCCTCACCCCCTTGTATAGTCACCAAACATGCAGAAAAACTAGATCATAATAACTATACCATAATGAAAGTAGCAAAAACGAACCATAAATATACTACTACTACTACTATTACTACTACTACTACTATTACTACTACTACTACTATTACTTTTTTTTTTTTAACGTGGCCTCCAGCCTCCCCCAATAGCCACACCTTCGCCACCATTTAATTACCTTAATATTAAACATCCTAATATATAAGTAGCTATCCTATCTGTGTTAAATTAGTTGAGCCGCAGATCTATGCGGCATTCAGTGACTGTAGCCTCATAGTCAATATCTGCAGCAGTTGTCGGAGTTGGGGCAGAAGCTCTCGTTCCCCTGAGGCAGAGCAAAGCCGATCGAAGGAGAGAGAAGGACAGTCGACATCTCATCCAGGCTGTAACATAACTTCTGGGCTGCTGCTTCTGTTCGGAGATCAGCTCCGCGAGTCTGGCGTAGAAACATCTTGCACTTGGGCCCATCCCACCAGAGGTTGTGAACACTAGAGGAGTGAAGCTGCCTTGATCAACGTTTTGAATTCTCTCCCCATATGCCCTTCTCTTGTCGTTCTCGTTCCTCCTATGTGCAGCATCGAGAGCTAGGTTACAGTGACATGCGGCCATGGGATAAAAAATCCTGATGTGGAAGAAAGCTCGCTGTCCCAGCGTCCAGAATCCTCGAGCACTGACGTCCACACGGGCTTCGTTAGATGTGTTTGAAGATCTCGCCATCCAATGGAAGGAGGGTCGGTTTTACGATGACGTCCCGGCAGATTTCCTTCAACATATTTGCGGTGAGATCCCTTACCTCGTCGTGCCTCATGCATATGAAGCCCCCCTTCTTGCACACCATGGCGTGATCGCCATCATAGGAAGAGCCACACACGCATTGGGAGGGCAAACCTTCTACTGGCCAACCGTACCTTAGAGCAATGGCATCTGTAAATTCTTGTTTATTAAGACTGAAACCATTTGCCCTTATCGGTAACGTAGTTAACCAGTTCGAGGCGCCCACCTCCTGCGCTATAGCTACTTTTTTTTTCAAATTTTCTGGAACCTACAGCAATAGTTGCTGCAACTTATCATTTTGGCAGTGCTGTCGATCTGTCGTAATGGACCTACGAATCTTATTTACTTCGCTGGTACTACTACTACTACTACTACTACTACTACTACTACTACTACTACTACTAATAATAATAATAATAATAATAATAATAATAATAATAATAATAATAAGAAGAAGAAGAAGAAGAAGATTATTGGTAATTGTCTCACGTAGTACCAGCATTTCTGGAATTATAATTTTTTTAAGGAGATGAATTTTTCTTACGTCAAGAATATCTCACAACTGGTGGTGGATTAAAAATTTTCGTAACATTATTTTTGTGATTTATTTTTACCCTGAACATGAGTACGTCGAGGCGCTACTTGCCGACCACACCATATTGACTGATTTAGGAAGTCAAAAAACAAACCTTTCATAGATCAAAGCGATTTCTTTACACACACTCGAAGAATCAACAACTTAAGATCATTTTTTTTGTAGAGACGATGATAAATTCTTTTTTACGTTAAAAATATATAAAACACGACAAGAGTTTGCTAAAATAGAGAATTGTATCTCTTCATAAGTTATAATTGTTGATGGACTCGCGTTATTACTAACCTTGTTATGTACTTAATTAAAGACATTAGTCGTTGAAGCGTAGTAACAAAATTATAAGGTCAAACGTTTGGTGCTTTTACCCGGCGGAGCTTTTCATACACACGGACACGTTATCAGTTACTGCTACGTTATAGGATTTAGAGGAGATAAGATGAACTAACCAAACTTACTTAACCTACCTTTCCTCAGTTAGTTTAGTTAGGTTAGGTTAGGTTAGGTTAGGTTAGGTTCCCAAAGACGAGGTAAACGTAGAACAGAAACTGGGAAACAGTATTGCCGGGATCAAGGACTGAATTCAGGATAAACATGTGACGAAAAGGGTTGGCTTTATTTAGGTCAGTGGTTAACGTTGTGAGATTAGGACAGATGAAATGGAATTTTGGCTGAGTTAGAGAAGTTACTGTAAAAGGACTTGGCAAATGCTCAGAATAAAATGTTAATAATGTGTTATGAGTGAAGTGTTTGTGTTTTGGACTAAGGAAAATATTGTATCGTTTGACATAATGCTTAACATGATTCCGAGCATTCGTATTACGCTGTAAGTTTCTTGTTATTGTTCTTGTTCAGTGTCTGTTGGATTTTTGTTTCTTTTAGTTCAGGAAATATTTGGCATGAATACTTGAAGCAGGGAGTAGACCCTCGCTTCTTTGTAAAGGTATAATGAGGGAACAAAGATTTCCATATCACGGTTAATGGCTTGTGAAATGTTGTAAGCAGGGGATTATAAAACCTGAGGTGACCTTTGGTGGAATGGTCAACATACTCGCCTCACAAGCCAGTGGACACGGGTTCGATCCCCGGGGAGGGTGAAACTATGGGCAAGTTTCTTTGAGCGATTTGCCTCTGTCTACCCAGCAGTAATTGGAAACCTGGATATAAATCGATTTGCGGATCATGTTCCTGGGTAATTGTTAGCCAGTGCAGTTGGCGAGTTGTCCGGTCTTTTCGAACTATTCCTTGACACTGGGTGATGCAACTCGTTAACTTAGGGTGTGGTTGGTGTGTTAGCGACAGCTTCTACACCTTAAACTAATTCACGCCTAAATGACCCTTGGGCCGACCATCCTTGAACACGAGGGGTAACTATTATAAAACCTCGTAAAGGTTCCTACTCAGTTCTACCTCACTGTCAAATGGTGAGGTTAGGTTAGGTTAGGTTAGGTTGTCTGAGATGGAGAGGAAAGAGAGCAGGATGGAAAACTCTAAACACAGTGTTCAAAATAATCCATAAGAGAGGAAACATCAACAAGTATAAGGTTATGGCGAGATGTGAAGAACGTCTCTCTCGTAATAATGTTTCAAAAGACCCGAAGATAAAGTACCAAGTTTAACAGGAGAATGGCCGAGTAAGTGAGTACTGAGTAGCATACAAATCTGGTTTTAGTTGTTGAATAATAACTGGAAATTTATGAAAAGATTAAACTAAACAGTTAAAATAATAATAATAAAAAACAAAAAAACAAAAAGAAGTTAAAAATTACTTATAGATTATTTATACATCATCAATACCTTGTGTTTCATCTGTCAACGCCGTTAAGCCTGGTTAGCGGGGATCACACGGGGTGCCGCTCACAGACTGGTGAGGCTTCATAAAAGATGCGCTACCTCGTCCAGGTCTGAGAGCACAAAACACCTGATAACACGAGACGAGCAACTGACAACACTTGCCCCCAGGTGTTCACGCCATTATTTCATCAGCTATCCAGTAACTCACACTTCACCTGAGTGCTGAACATAATTGTGCTCATGTTAACATATGTGGCGTTTCACAGGTAAGAACGTAACTCACATTGTACATAACGAACATATACTGTACGTACCGAGAGTTGGTGCTGGCTTTAGATTAGATGTGCACGAAATTCAAGTATAAAATACGATTATCTAAGCCATAGATACAGTAAACTGAATCATTTGTAAATATATTTTCTAATTTGAACACTGAAGACAGGCAATGACTCAGGTTCGACGTGGATGAATACCATATAATTATCCTGAAGTTAGCAGACGTCTTAACTACAAATCACAGAAGTACAGTTAAAATAACAAGCATCAAGATAGTCCTGCAGCCCCTTAGAGACTGGTGGAGAGCTAGACATCATAGTGGGTCATAAAGAGGTGTTTAGCGTGTCAGGTGGTAACTTGACCACGGCACTCCTATGAGGGACATTTCTGGCCCTCTTGGTTCTCCCTATATAGAAATTCTAGCACTCATGGCTCTACATGTCAATCAAGGAAACACACACACACACACACACACACACACACACACACACACACACACACTACTACTACTACAACTTCGCTGACACTCGGAATCAAGTATGACGAACATCCTCTGATACAATGATACGAGTTATTAAAGACGTCACCTTCGTTGGTGAGCTCTGAGGTGACTAGAGAGGCTGATACAAGACCGTCAGTGTTGTCCACAGATGTTGTAAGTGTGGAGGGCTACATCTAGTGCAGGATGGTCGGCGGCAGCGTCTTTCCAGTGCTGGCGCTTGTCTGCCTCGGTATGCAGTCGGGTTAACTCGAAAGTATTAACACCTTCTCGTGTGGTGCTCCTCCAAGAGTTATGGTGTGGAGTAATCGTCTCCCAGGTGAGGGGGTCGATTTGGCACTTTTTCAGGTTTGTATTAAAACTATAAGGAATCCTTATACCTTTTTATTTGCCCGCCAGCGTTGCATTTACAATTCGTTAGATAACTGTATAGTAGCTGCTTTGGCAATCTACTGTCGTACATGCGGGTAATATGGCCAGTCCAACGTAGTTGTTCATGGAAAAATGGTAGACTACGTTGCTGAAAGTTTTCAAATACCTTGTCTTGCTGTCTTGCTGCCATATAGCAGGATGGGGAGGACCACTGCTCGATATACGTACAACTTTATAGATAATTTCAGTTCCCTACAGCTGAAGACACGGGTACAGAGTCTGCCAAAGACTTGAGATTCACATCTGATCCGATGTTGAATCTCTTCATCGATCTCCGCAGTGGTGGGAGCCGAAATATTGAAAGTGAAGGTGGATGGATGGTGGAGGTGTGGCTGAACCAGGGGCGGGCTGAGAGAGAATTTGAGTCTTATGTACATGCATCTCAAGGCCGAAGTGTGCATACACATCTGCATACGTGTTCAGGATCTCCTGTAAGTCGTGTTCAGTGTAAGCGACAAGGGTGAGGTCGTCTGCATAATAAAATTCAGTAATTGAAGTTGCCGAGACTTTGTTCCTGCCTGGAGTAGTTTTATTTTGAAAAGACCCTTCATCCGGTACTGGATGTACACCCCACTGGCTAAATTGGCACTGTCACGAGTAAGGAAGGCAGCTAAGAAAATGGAAAAGAGAGTTGGTGTCAGTACATATCCTTGTTTTACGCCCATTTGGATGGGGAAGATCTTAGACTGGGTGCCATTGTGCAGGACACTACCATTCATGCCATTGTGGAGTTGCCAAACATTGGTGATGAATTTCAGTGGGCAGCCAAAACGGATGAGGGTCCGCCAGAGGATTTCCGTGTTGACCGAGTCGAAGGCCTAAGTTAGGTCACGACGTAGTTCTCTGCACATTTCCTGTATCTGGCGGGCAGCAAATATTATGTCAGTGGTGCCACGTGATGGTCCAAAGCCACATTTTAATTATGGGAGAAAGTTTTCTGCCTCAAGAAGAAGTTTGTTTCGTAGGACTTGGGCGATAATCTTGCCAGCTATGGGCACCAGCGGGATCCTGCGGTAGTTGCCGCGGTCGGACCGGTCTCTCTTGTTCTTATAAATATTGAGGATGGAGGCGTCTTTAAGAACTTGGGGGATTTCCTCCTTTTCCCATATATTCTCCAGGAGAGAGTGGAGACGGCTAGTAAGCAGAGGTCCTCCTGCTTTATACACCTCGGCTGGGGTTCCATCAGGCCCTGAGGCTTTATTACTTTTCATCAATTTGATGGCAGTAGCTACCTCATCCAGGGTTGGAGGATACCTTAGGTGGGTCAGCTCTGGATGCTGAGGGATCTGCTGGGTAGTCAGGACATCCACATCGGTGTTTCGGTTGAGCAGTGAATGGTAGTGCTCTTTCAAGCACTGAAGGGGACCTTCTTCATCTTTAATTAGGGAGTTACCATTGGATGAGCGGAGGGGGGCTGCACCATGAGTGATTGGCCCATAAAATGTTTTAATGGAATTAAAAATTCACGCATCTTGTGTTGATCTGCAAGTTTTTGCATTTTAAAAGCTTTAATATTAAACCAGTCGTTCTTTAGAATGCAAAGTACGCGTTGGGCCGCTGCTTGTGGAAGGTCTGAGCTTTGGTCCGAGACTGAGAGTTGTTCTGCCAGTCAGTTAAAGCAGCACGTTTACCATCGACGAGTAAATTGATTTCCGGGTCATTTTCATAAAACCAGTCCTGGTGTATTCTTTCGATCTGGCCGATGGTCTCTCTGCAGGTTTTTGTCATGACAGTGTCGAGAATACGCCATTTGACACTGAGATTTAGATTGCTTGTTGTCGGGTTGTTTATCAGCCGACGTTCGAGCTGCTCTCTGAAGGCATGTGCTACCGCTGGATCCTCCAAACGCTTAGTGTTGAAATCTGTCCAGAGGCATGTTGCCTTCGTTGTTTTGGGTCGACGTAAAGTGAGAGCTTAGGTCTGACGAACTGATGATCTGAGCCATGCATGGCTCGGGTGATGATTTCTCGGCGATCTCTTTCTCTGACAATGATGTAGTCAATGAGATGCCAGTGTTTGGATCATGGGTTGTTACTACAAACCCTTGAACTTGTCGGCTTGCCTAAACAAGGTATTGCTGATAGCGACGTTGTGTGCAACACACGTGCTGAGGAGGAGTAGGCCTTTGGGACTGCATTTGACTAATCTAATTTTCCTTATGATTCCCTGCCAAATGTCAGGATCTCTGCCATCTCTGGCATTGAAGTCACCTAGGAGTACAACCTAATCTTCTCTGGAGAGAAAGGTTAGCACTCTGTTAAAAGGACTCATTGATGTCATCCTCTGCATCCTGTGGTGGGGCATATGCACTGATGAAAAAGGCAAGACGTGAGTGATTCAGTGGGAATTGGAGCGTCGTGAGGCACTCGTTGATCCCAACTGGTATTTCAGTTAGCCTATGGAGGATGCATTGACAGATGGTAAAGCCAACTCCATAAATGCGGGTTCTCTCCGCAGCAAGCTTACCCTTCCAGAAGAAGGCATAGCCAGACCCTGGTTCTGTGAGTCGACCCTCATCTGGGAGCCGGGACTCACTCATGGCTGCTATGTCGATGTTATACCTAGCCAGGTTTTTTGCCACAAGGGCAGTTCTTCTCTCAGGATGCTCATTTGTGCCAGTTTCCAGAAGGGTCCTGACATTCCATTCACTGACCATAAGAGGTTGTATAGTTTGTTTTTGTTTTGATCTGTAATTATGATTGTGTTTTCGAATGCATAGGGATGACCTTACTGGGTGTGGTTGCCCAGTCAGGTTGGGTCTTTAGGGAGACTAAGTTTAGGGCACCTTTTCTCCCCCCCCCTCCCCATGTGGGGTGAGCAGAGTAACTCCTCGAATGCGCTGCTCAGTCGCGCAGACAGGACCGGATTGCACTACTGCCTAGATCCCAGTGAATAAACGACTATCTTATCTATGCCGCCCATGTGCAGAGTTGTGACTAGAGACTCCCGGCAGTTATCTCTGCCTGTCCCTGTCGCCACACGTCCATCACCATGGGACTTTTGGGCGTTATTGGGGCTTTGATGATGATGACAAGTATGGTGAGCTGGATGATGGCTGTGCGTGAGTTGATTTATGTGGTGAGGCAGGAGCGCAGGCTGCAACCACACATCTTGGCTCTCCCTTTTCCTGACCCAGTGGTGCAAGTGTTGCAACTATTGTGGAGAGGGAGAGTTGCAAAGGACTGCCGATAGCCCAGTTTGTTGGGTTTCGCCTTAGTAGCCTATCCATCATGCATTGCCTTCGTCCGCCGGTATAGTCGTTGGGTTCCCATGTTGGTCACCCCTTCCACCTATTCCACCGTTGGGATCTTGTTTGAACCCTGTAAGCATGTGTGCCTGATGCGGGGATCCACTGCAATTTTTTCATTCGGGGTTTTCTCTCGTAGCGTTATGCTTACCAAGGTTATTCCGCAAGGCAGCGGGGTAGTGGTTGGTAGGAGCCAGGACGTGTCCACATGCCAGAGGGCCAATGCGCCGTCCCTCTGGGATCCACTGCTCCTCCGAGATCCCCGCTGGTCTAGCCTGGGTCCACTAGGCACCCAGTTACGGTGTGTTGCCACGAGGAGGCACAATAGGAGTTTTTGAAGGTGAAGAGGCTGTGTATTGGCAGGGGAGGACTTATGCAAGTTGCTCCCCTGTTCGCCACGAGGACTAGCCAGCGGCAGTAACTGAAAGCGAGAGGAAGCAAGCAGTGCTTGCACTCTAACACTAACATAATGCTGCCACACTAGATGCATTACACCACCCTGTTCACACACACAGACACACATACACACACACACACACACACACACACACATACATACACACACACACACACACACACACGAAGATGAAAGTAATGAACGACTAATGACGACTGACTAACTGCTCTCAAAGGGGTAAAAATATGCCAGAATTTTGGTTGCTAATACAGAAGTTGCTGTGGAAGATTTCTTGAGCTGGAATCAACAACTGCTGTACCTCCAAGCACTAATGAGTCCTTGGTCCAAACTTTGAAACCAACTTTTAAAATTATTTCTTGAAAATTGTAGTTGTTTTGTTCAGTGTGAAAACTAAAACAAAATATGAACCGAGACGATGGAAATACGAGTGTGCTTAGTCATATTTTTAACTTATCTTTCTTCATTCCACATCTCCACCTTTCTCTTTGACTGTCTGTCCGCCTGTTATTCATTTCATCCCTCCTTCCGCTCTTCTTGTTACTTTATTGCCTTTAAATGTGTCTTTATACAACAAAAACAAAAACAAAATCAGTGATCTTTTTTATATACTGCTTACACTATGAGTATCAAACTATCGGTGTTAATGTGAACTGCTGCTTCTCCGGGCAACGTATGTGATCTTCTTCTTCTTCTTCTTCTTCTTCTTCTTTCTTCTTCTTCTTCTTTCTTCTTCTTCTTCTTCTTTCTTCTTCTTCTTCTTCTTTCTTCTTTCTTCTTCTTCTTCTTTCTTCTTCTTCTTTTTTCTTCTTTCTTCTTCTTCTTCTTCTTCTTCTTCTTCTTCTTCTTTCTTCTTCCTTCTTCCTTCTTCTCCTTCTTCTTCTTCTTTTTATCGCTTCTTATGTTTTTTTTACTTTTAGACTTTTTTCTTCTTTCTTCGTATATTTCTTTTTTTCTTAGCTGTTCTCCCTCTTCTTTCTTTTTCTTCTTTTTCCTTTTTCTTATTCCCTTCTTCCTCCTTTTCTTTTTCTCTATTCTTCTCTCCGTGTCTCCCTAATGGTGGTCCACGTCTCACACACACACAAGGCTCTCTGCCACCTCCACTATCCACCTCCATCTGGGTGGCTCCTCTGCTGTTGTCATCCTATCCTCCATTATCCTTCCCACCTCTTTCCAGGTCTCTAAATCACTTAATTTTTTCTTTTAAACATCCCTCTATTTCTTCCTCGTCTTCTCCTACACATCAGTCTTCTCTCTCTCTTTGTTGTGGTCATGATAATTATCGCGTTCTCTTCACCAGCTGTCAGTTTTATTAGTCTCTCCCCTTTTATTCTTACCTTCGTTTTATATATTAATTATTCCCATTTTTTATGCATGACTCACTGAATATTGTGTGTGTGTGTGTGTGTGTGTGTGTTTATATAAAGTATGGTAACAACAACAACAACAACAACAACAACAACAATAATAATAATAATAATAATAATAATAATAATAATAATAATAATAATAATAATAATCACAACACAACACTGTAAAATCAACCTAAAAAGCTGAGTTGAACCAAAGCACAGTAGGTCGATCACCCAGTTACTGATCCACACACACACACACATCTGCAAATTTGGTAAGAAGCTTCTACACCATCCCCGACACCGGCTCCTACTACCACCTGAGATCCCTTGTCCGAGAATTGCTGTTCGACACCACAACCGCATCCAGCCCATACGTGCACGAACTGATCGCTATAAGAACAGCCCAGTGCCAACCATTGTAAAAATTATCAACAACTTGTAATACTGTAACACTGTCACTATGTTGAAATGAACTGTAGTTTGAGCTTTTCCCCATCTAAGTTATTATATGTCTTATTTGTGTCACTTATGTTACTTGTATATTATTTGTAATTCGTAACCCATTCCCCAAATATGTAACTGTATATTTTCAGCCTTCTGGCTGCCAAGCTCTTTCAATAAACCGTTAATTATTATTATTATTACACACACAGCCACACTACGCCAGGTCCCTCATAACACCATCTGAGGGAACTACTACACCACGTGAGTTCCTCCTAACACCATCTGGGAGGGAGCTACTACACTACATGTTTGCTGTTCAACACCTACATTAATCTGTATGTTCACTGTATGTTCCTTTACCTTTCTCTAATGAGGCTTTTGTTAAACCACTAATGTATGTAATAAGTCATTTATGTCCAATGTATATTTTCAGCCTTCGGGCTGCAGAACTTTTTCAATAAACCGTTAATTATTATTATTATTATTATTATTATGATGGATGAGAAGGTGTATGTCTGATTGAGTAACACTAATTGCTCTCTACCTGCCTAATTAACACCTGAGATATCCTAAACATCACCTATTCACACCCTCTTTTGTATATACTTAACCCTTAAAGTCATAATATATAAAGACTAAATATGTAATTAATTAGGGAGGATAATATGACCTCGGTACATTTTATTTATTTATTTTTTTAATTATTTGCAAAGTGTAATCAAATGACTTTCATCTCCTGTCAATCACTGAGGAAGTTATGAGGCAGACACGATTTTCCTTTGATATTCAGTGGAGTGTGGCATATAGGTGGGAGGTATGTGAGAGGGATGTGAGTGTGGACCTTGAGAGGGACGTGAGTGTGGACCTTGAGAGGGACGACGTAAGGGGGACCGGAGTGTGGTACAGTACTTGAGAGGGAAGTGAGTGTGATACTTCAGAGGGATGTGAGAGGACTTTGAGTGTGATAAGTGAGTGGGACATGGGTGTAGTGCGTGACAGGGATATGAGTGTAGTACGTGATAAGGACGTGAGTGTAGTACGTGATAAGGACGTGAGTGTAGTACGTGATACACCCCTCAAGAAGCACCACCACCACACCATCTCTGACAGCTGTATATAAAGTCGTCTGGAAACTATGATCCGGGAAATAAAATCAACAGAACGGAAAATACCTAAATAAAAGAGGATTATTATTTATAAGGAACATATAACAATGATACCAGGTGTCAGTGGTCGTAATTAATGTTGATGTTATGTATTACTGTACTTCGACTCGTAAGGTTTTCATGTGTGTAATTTGAGGTTAGTACATAAACAGACCATCAGTTAAGAAGTAAGGGAGATAGAACTCTGGTTAAGGTGTAGTTAATATAGCTCTAAGTTAACAACAATGTCCTTTAAAATTGTAGAGATGGTTTTTATCGGCATATATTATAAGTTAAAGAAGTGCGGCGGTCGAGTGGATACTGCGCTCGCCTCTTGTTCCAGGGGTCGTTTGTTCGATCCCGGACACTCTGAGTATACCCAGCTGTAACTGGGTACCAATGTTGACAACCTGGGGAGTGAATGAGGTCAAGTACAGTACCGGCCATGCTGCCTTCTTGTGTACTGAAGGCTTAGTATACAGTGTGCTATGTCCACACTGTCTCCAACGGACAGTCATGCTTATGGGACCCACTATCACTTTTCATGATAAAAAAACGAAAAACAAATATGAATAAAATTTATACACTTACTAGGGGTTAATATCTGAAAATGTTATTAGGGAAAATATTGCGGGAGGTCGAGTGTCTGAAAACTGTACCAACAATTTGTAACTCTGAAACTTTATGAAGACTCACGTGTGCTAAATTTGAATAGATTTTACAAGGACAAAACACCATATAATGTGTGTATAAATTTTGTCAGAAAATCTTTAGCATTACAAGAAACTTTTTATGAACATGAAAAATAAATTAGATCGAATGTATATTTATTAGAAGTTTCCCCAACAATAAATTACGATAAATTCTTCACTAAATAAAATATTATAAAAAAGTTAACATAGGTAGAAACGTGACTTTAACCATACCAGTAATAACTCATTGTGTTGTGGGACATTAGGCAGAAGTGTTGCTCGTTTGCTGAGTTAACAAAGAAATATAATCACAACATTATGCTGAAAATATGTTAAACACTGACGACAGACCACGTTGAGTTAAATGATTACATACCGTCCACACAATAGTGACACACACATTATATACAGATATTAATACACTTTTTATGGCTGGTGGTCGAGTCACTCCTTAAAATTCAACAGACTTTTTTTTCATGCAGTGAAGACTTTTTGTTTTCATCGCTGTTAATTCATGAACACACACACACACACACACACACACACATTTTTTAAACTTCTGACTCACCATAGACAATTATATAAATAATCACAATAACTATACATAAATAGTTTCATACAAACCTAACATAACTTCAATTAATTAAATTACAAATATTCTCGATATTTTCCTGCGCAAATTAAATCTAATTAGGTGATCAAATTTCGAAAAAACACGTTGGCGAGTTAATAACCTTGTTAACTCTAGTCCGAAAAAACTGTTCTAAACCTCATTAAGCAATTAGCCTATGTAGAGTAATGTACGTTTTTGGGCAATATTAAATATAAATATGAAGAATAACAGTGATGAAAGTTTACGGGAGTTCCAAGGGTTCTGTCCCACGGTTGAAGGTGTCCTGTCTTCACTCAGGTGTGTTCACGTTTGTAGCTAGAGTAGAGGAACTATTGCTTGTGTTAATGGGTGGGAGGTGCAGGGATTAGGATTGTGAGTACTAGAGTGGTATTTGAGGGAGAGGGGCAGAGGTCACAGTACACAAACCTCTAGACAACTGAGCGTTCAGCGTTGAGGCGTAACATATACCTGTAAGTATTGAAAGGCTCGGGAGGGTCGTTGGCTCTCTTACCTCTTATGTTTTACTTATTAACATATCCACCTGGGCTTCAACACCATGCTATAACGTTTCCTTCTTACACTCGGGATGTTATCTATCATAAACAAACACATAATTATAGTATATATATATTTTTTTTAATTTTTATGTGGCATTTTCAGAGATAACGTCACTTAATTACTCCTTCTTGACCAACACAAGGAAGAGAGAGATTTCATTTATAGATTCTGCTTCTACGATCATTTTATTTATTGATCTTCACTTGAATTGGATCCTAAAATACCTATATTCTATCCGTGTGATCTGAACCTCTTATACTTATCTCCTGCCTCACTTCCCCCGCGGCTCCCCACATGGTAATTATGGTATGGTTAGGTTAGGTTACGGGTCTGTATCAATAATGGTGCTTCCTCTAGGGCCTGAAATATAATAAAAGTTACAATGTTTCATCTTCGCTTCATTTAGGTTACTGGAAATGACATACTCACGTTCCTCTCGTTCACTGTCACCTGTGTTCTCAAGACTTGGGTGAACCAGATTCGTTCTTGGTCACGGCCGAGGGAGGTTCGTGGTTGAGTCTCATAGCTTCTTCTCAAGTAACTGTGTCACCATATGTAAACACTTCTAGCGGGTGACTGTTTCCTGAGTGAACATAGGAAGAATTTGACTGTGATACATTTGTGTGCAATTTACTCCACAACTGAAGTCAATTTATTAACCGGTTGTACAATGTAGGAAACGATCTTCTATAAGACTAACTTAGTGAGTTTGAAGGACAAGTGGAGTGAGATAAGTAAAGTCAGGGGAAACTATATTGAAAATATTTATAAATAAGTTGTGGTTCTGCCTTTTGGTTATGTACACAGTTTGTAAACTTTCTGACTGCCCGCCCTATAACACATAATGCATATATATATGTGTGTGTGTGTGTGTGTGTGTGTGTGTGTGTAAATTAGTAGCTACATGCCACGTATAATCGAACAGGAAGTCGAACACGTGATATATCTTCGAACATTCTCTGTCCCTGGTTAATAAAAGTGGATCTTAACCTTTAACTACCGCGTCCTTCTTCTTCAGGCCATGAACGTCGCTGCCAAGGTTCATGAACATCCTTCCACTTCTTCATGAGTTTGCTCGCTCATAAGAAGGGTATCGGGGACACATAATGGACTGCTAGTATACGTAGCTACTTCCTCATTCCTTATATTTCTGGCCTCACGTTTCTTAGGCGTATTGTATATGATAATAATAATAATAATAATATATAACTAATCAGGTTTCTTTGTTTACATACTACACAATACATTTTCAGGTACAATAATACGTAACTAATGGCATAACTTGTTTTAAAGATGTAGGTTAAGTGCATGATGATTCACGGTGCCTCCCTTTACGGCGGCACGAGTAGTCATTTGTATGTAAGGGAGCACACCGGAGCGCCACCTTTATGATGCTTCACATGAAAATAACATGAAACACACACACACACACCAGCCTGAAGACTACCAGGGGTAAAAGACGACACACACACACACACACACACACATACACCAGCCTGAAGACTACCAGGGGTAAAAGAGGAGACACACACACACACACACACACACACACACACATACACCAGCCTGAAGACTACCAGGGGTAAAAGACGAGAGACACACACACACACACACACACACACACATACACCAGCCTGAAGACTACCAGGGGTAAAAGACGAGACACACACACACACACACACACACACACACACACACACACACACATACACCAGCCTGAAGACTACCAGGGGTAAAAGAGGAGACACACACACACACAGACACACACTACTAATACTACTACTTCTTTATTGTCACTCGGAATCGAGTATGACGATCATGCAGCTATGATACAATTATAAGAGTTATTAAGGATGCCACCTTCGTGGGTGAGATCTGAGGTAACTTGAGAGGCCTATATGGGACCGGCAATGTCGTCCACAGAAATGGCACGTGTGGAGGGCTACATCTAGTGCGGGAGGGGCGCGGCAGCGTCTTTCCTGCGTTGGCGCTTGTATGCCTCAGTATGCGGTCGGGCTAACTCAAAATTATTGACACCTTCTCGTGTGGTGCTCCTCCAAGCATTACGGTGTGGACTAATCGTCTCCCAGGTGAGGGGGGTCGATTTGGCACTTTTTCAGGTTTGTCTCAAGACTATCCTTATACCTTTTCAGTTGCCTGTTAGCGTTACGATTACTAATCGGTAGTTGACTGTAAAGTAGCTGCTTTGGCAATTTACTGTCGTCCATGCGGGTAATATGGCTAGTCCAACATAGTTGTTCATGGATAATGGTAGCCTTGATGCTCCTCCAGTTGGTGTCAGGGAGAACACTTGGCATTTGTTCTCTTGTCTTCCCAACGAACTCGGAGGATGGAACGTAGACCTACGTTGGTGAAAGTTTACAAGTGCCTTGAGGTGCCTCCTGTTTGTCACCCATGTCTCGCTGCCATATAGCAAAGTGGGAGGACCACTGCTCGACATACGCGCAACTTGGTAGATAATTTCAGCTCCCTACAGCTGAATACACGGGTATGGAGTCTGCCAAAGGCTTGAGATGCACATCTGATCCGATGCTGAATCTTTTAATCGATGTCTGCGGTGGTGGACATGTGGGAGCCAAGATACTGAAAGTGTGTAACATTAGAGAGGGTAGTACCGTTAAGCTGGATGGATGGTGGAGGTGTGTCTGAACCAGGGGCAGACTGAAAGAGAATCTGAGTCTTACACACATTCATACCAAGGTCGATGTGTTGTGTTCAAACTCATCTACGTAGGTGTTCAGGATCTTCTATAAGTTGCGTTCAGTGTGAGCGACAAGGGTAAGGTCGTCTGCATACTGAAGTTCAGCAGTGGAAGCGGCCGACTCCTTTGTTCCTGCCTGGAGTCGTCTTATATTGAAAAGACCCTTCATCCGGTACTGGATGTCCACCCCGCTGGCTAAATGGCACTGGCACGAGTAAGGAAGGCAGAGCCAATAAAATGGAAAAGAGAGTTGGTGCCAGTACACACCCTTGTTTTACACCTCTTTGGATGGATGCCATTGCGCAGGACATTGCCGTTCATGCCTTACAATGGTAATTAATTTTTGTGGGCAGCCAAAACGGCCGAGGGTCTGCCAGAGGGCTTCCCTGTTTACCGAGTGGAAGGCCTTGGTTAGGTCGATGAATGCTCTGCACTTTTCCTGTATCTGGCGGGCAGCGAAGGTCGTGTCAGTGGTGCCACGTGATGGTCTAAAGCCATAGTGAGATTCTGGGAGGAAGTTTTCCGCAGCGAGATCCCGTGGTAGTTGCCACAGTATGACGGGTCTCCCTTGTTCTTATAAATACTGACGATGGAGGCGTCTTTAAGAGCTTGGGGGATTTCCTCCTTTTCCCATATACTCTCCAAGACAGAGTGGAGACGGCTGGTAAGCAAAGAGCTTCCTGCTTTATACACCTCGACTGGGATTCCATCAGGCCCTGAGGTTTAGTTATTTTCACCTGTTTGATGGCAGGGATGGAGGATAGCTGAGGTGGTCAGCTCTGGATGCTGAAGGACCTGCTGGGTACTTAAGAACATAAGAAAATAAGGAGTCTGCAATAGGCCCGTTGGCCTGTGTATGGCAGCTCCTGTCGACATTTACTACCCACTCTTTATCAGCCATGAATCTATCTAGTCAGGACATCCACATCGGTTTTTCAGATGAGCAGCGAATGGTAATACCTTATTCGTCTTTAATTAGGGAGTTACCGTAGGACGAATGGAGGGGGGTTGCGCCTTGCGTGATTGGCCCATAAAATGCTTTAGAAGAATTTAAAAATTCGCATATCTTGTGTTGATCTACAAGGTTTTGCGTTTCACATGCTTTGTTTTTAAACCAGTCGTTCTTTAGATTGCGAAGTTCGCGCTGGGTCGCCACTTTCTTCTTAAGGAAGGTATCAGCTTTGGTCCGAAATTGAGGGTTGTACTGCCGTTCAGTTAAAGCAGCACGTTTATCATCGACGAGTACGTTGATTCACACACACACACACACACACACACACACACACACACAAGCACACACACACACACACATATACACACACACACACACACACACACACACACACACACACAAGCACACACACACATACACACATATATACACACATACGCACGCACACACACACACACAAGAACATACACACACACACAAGCACACACACATCACTTTACCATCCTTTACTTAAATTTACTTAGGTTTCTTTGGGTTGCGTTGTGCAGGGTTAGGTTAGGTTAGGTTAGGTTTGGTTGGGTGAGTTAGGTTAAGTTAGGTTAGGTTAGGTTAGGTTAAAAGACCCGGGAGTGTTTATTGTACGCGTGGGAGTTCATAAGTTGACCTCAGACACGGCTGTGAAGGAGGACCACCCACGGAAAACACCTACAAAGCTTCAGTACATTTGAGGAGTCTGTGTTGAGGAGAAGCTGAAGACGTGAAAAGTTTATTGCTGGACGAACACACGGGGGACGGAGGAACACACGGACGGGCGGAGGAACACACGGGGGGCGGAGGAACACACGGGGGACGGAGGAACACACGGGGGACGGAGGAACACACGGGGGACGGAGGAACACACGGGGGACGGAGGAACACACGGAGGACGGAGGAACACACGGGGGACGGAGGAACACACGGGGGACGGAGGAACACACGGGGGACGGAGGAACACACGGAAGACGGAGGAACACACGGAGGAACGAAGAAACACATGGATGGGCGGAGGAACACACGGAGGACGGAGGAACACATGGGGGACGGAGGAACACACGGAGGACGGAGGAACACACGGAGGAACGAAGAAACACATGGATGGGCGGAGGAACACACGGACGGGCGGAGGAACACACAGGGGACGGAGGAACACACGGAGGACGGAGGAACACACGGGGGACGGAGGAACACACGGGGGACGGAGGAACACATGGATGGGCGGAGGAACACACGGGGGACGGAGGAACACACGGGGGACGGAGGAACACACGGGGGACGGAGGAACACACGGGGGACGGAGGAACACACGGAAGACGGAGGAGCACACGGAGGAACGAAGAAACACATGGATGGGCGGAGGAACACACGGAGGACGGAGGAACACATGGGGGACGGAGGAACACACGGAGGACGGAGGAACACACGGAGGAACGAAGAAACACATGGATGGGCGGAGGAACACACGGACGGACAGAGGAACACACGGACGGACAGAGGAACACACGTACAAGCGGAGGAAGACACGGACGGACGGCTGAATTAACGAACGGACAAGACTTACTGAACCAAGTATAGTATTACCAGGACAAAACATTCACTCAAAAGTACTGAAAAAAGTGACTTAAGTACCACAGTAATAAATTATAATAAAACTTTACAATTTCGGATTCATTTTTTATTTTCAAAATTGTCCTCACTTTAATAATAATAATAATAATAATAATAATAATAATAATAATACCACTGACTGATGTTGGTCTGCTTCAGGTGTTGCAATTTGGTTGGGTAGTGAGACTTCTTTGCAGTGCATATTTCGCGGACGACTCGGTTGCAAAGGGACCTGTAGCGGTTGTGGTCATTGAGACGGAAGGCTCTGTCTCTCTGTTGCATAAGTCTTTTGGTCCAAGGTGTGATCCGGGGCAAGTCAGCTGGGTGAGATCTGACGGACTTCTCGGGGAAGAAATGGTGGTGATGAGGTGGTTGATAAGAGTGTCTCTGGTGGGTGAGCGAGGCGGGTGTTATGACACGCAGATTATGATAGAAGCAGTATGGCGCGGGTGGGCCCGTGGTACAACACGTACCCATAATGCCTCCACATCAGCTGGGACTTGAACATCCAGGCGTGACGGGCGTAGGTCGTCTTGACAGAAGAGGGTAACACCCCCTCCTCGTCCACGCGAACGAAGGTGATGAAAGAGTTGATATCCCTCAATATGACATGCTTCAGGAACAATTTGTCAAGCTTCACATACGGCAACAACGTTGGCAGCGACTGACCTGACTGTAGTTGCCAGCTCGTCAAACTTATTAGCTAGGGAAGTGACGTTGGAGATCAGTAAAGACGAAGATCTTACCATATCCACAGAACTTCAGTGTAATGGTACGATCTGTCAGGGGTGGGTTGGGTGGGCTATCTGGTTTCCTAGTGGAGGTTATGGTCCTAATGGGCTTTTGTTTATGACGCCCCTGTCTACGGCTGCGCGCGTGGAATAAGTTCAGTGACTTGAGTTGCGCGATAACACTGCCAACAGGATAACCGTTTCCACGCTTTAAAAGGTACAGAGAGCGTCGGGAGTAAGTAATTGGTGGCCATATGTTGATACCTGTTGTTGTGGACGGACGGAGGTGTGTGTCCCTGGTGGTCATAAAATCACAGGCGGTACTTTGAAGGCCACTGACACTGGTAGACATCTGTTAATATTTGTCAGTCGACACAGTATTAACGATATAGCGGTGGTCCTTGTCACTGGCACTTTGAGGATGACCGACAAAGTGCCCACCATCTGGTATTACAGTGCTGTGTTTTTGTGCTTTTCCTTGGAGTGCACTATAGGAACACTGTTTGGTAATCAATCGTTCATTGATCACTTGAATGTTTTGCTGAATAAATCCCGGTGTAGTAAGGCTGGTAGGGCGTTGAGATATAGCAGGGGGGGGGGGGGGGGGCAAAACCCGGGCTGCTAAAACCAGGAGCGCCTTGAGGGCACGCCTTGTCTCGCTGGTGGTTCTCAGACATGCGTTTACAACTTCAGGAAAAGTCTGAAATCTTGAACGCGTGGTATGAAATTATGGTGACCCGGGAGGAGCCTTATCACGTGAGTTTGTTCAGTTGACATTATCATCGTTGCGTCGTCTCTACTCTCTCACATTTGGTAGTATAATATGGTCTATATTTTTTGTGGTTCTTTAGCTAATAATGTCTAATGGTGGTAGTTTGTGTGTGGTTATTGTCAGAAGTATCTCAAAAAAGCTAAAAAAATATACGTGTGTAAATAAATGCGAAAGTGCTTCAACAGGGGTTCTTATAAGGACATAAATAACGTTATTAAGGACAGAATATATGGAAATAAGGACCATAAACCACGGTAATAGATATTAATATATTTACCTGTACTGTGAGATTCACTGCCAAGGTGTGATTGAGATCTCTTGGCGTAGCACATGACACACTGTAAAGATACAAAAATGTCATTATAATGTAACACAAGTACCAAGTAAAGTAACAAATGGTCCATTGTCAAGAAATAAAAGTCATAGCAAAATAATAAAAGTGTAATTTTAAAGTAATAACTGCCATTGTAAAGTGATTAAAGTGCATTTGTAAAAAATAAAAGTGCCATTGTAAAAAAAAAATGTCATTGTATTAAAAGTGCCATGGGAAGTAATAAAAGTGCCCTCGTAAAGTAACAGAAGTGCTACTATATAGAATCATAAGTGTTATCACACATGACACATTTTAAAGCATCATAAGTGTCACTGTCAACACATAACACTTTACATACAAGTCACATAACTGTTTCTTCTTCAATAAAAAGCTATAATAACCTCCATTTAACACATTATAACACAATAGCCATATACGTCAACAGAGTTTATATAACGAAAAAAACAAACACTGAGGAATCTAAATGAGATAATCAGGAACTACTTATAAGCAGCGTTTGTGCGGAGTGCTTAGTGCGTAGGGCCAATTGCAAGATCAGCTGTGGTGTAAACAATGCTGTGGTATCCCAGAGGTCGTAATACAATGGAGTAAAAATTGTGTGATTTTTCAAGATGGGCCGTGGTGGTCAGACTTGGGGGGTTGGTATGCTTGCACTCTCAAACCGTTGTCAGTGGCACGAAACGTTTACTCTTGCTACACGATTTACGAGCATAAAAAACTTGAATCCCAAGCTAAGGTGCACCTCATTTTCCTATTTCTTTGATTATAAGCCAATTCTGGGAATGAAATACGATCATTTACAGTGAATATAGGTAAATAAAGCCTGTGACAACCATAAAAACGCAGGAACAGAGTGAAATATCTGTCCCTTTCTTCATTATCCTTATTAAATCTAACAATAAAATAATAAGTTTTTCATGAACTTGGGGTTGGGTGAGTGTAAATAAAGAGAACTATGGCCTGTTCTGTGGATGAAGTCAGTAGAATATAACAAAGTACAATATTAGGTATTATAATTTTGCTATGACAGTGATGAACTCACTGTACAGATGAATTGGGATAAAATATTGAAAAAATATCACCATAACTGTTAGTTTTCTATCAAACATGAAATTATCTTTGTACCAAAAACTTTTACTTTCATATTATACAAGTACCCTGTATAAAGGCCAGTTATACACATGATATGAAAACTTGAGATAATGTTTCCTACTTGTCTCCAGCTTATTATAGTAATGCAATAAATACCCTTTCAAAAAAGCAAGACATGAACACTTTCCCAATGTTATACAATATGTTAATGACATGGACTAAACCTGCAGTTGGAGAAAAGTATCTGCTGTTTAAATGGTCTTTTATTTGGAAAATTATTCCATGTAAATACTGTATATGGATCCTCACCAGAGAGCCTTCATATAGTTAGTGTGCAGACATTTGTTTACAAGGCATATACTCAACTATTATGGAAATGAAGACATGTTAGGTTAGGTTAGATTAGGTTCATCTTGTGAGCAAATGCCATGGAACCCATATACAGTAGGTATATTCATGAAATTCTACCAACTAATCAGAGACTCATAATGTTAAACATAGAACAAGTTGATAATTAAATGGTTTAAAAATATCCTCAATATAGTTTGCAATGTTAATTGCAAATTATTCCTGCATTTTTTAATGTTTAATATAAACTGTAATAATAATGATAAAAAGACAATGATAATTCTTATTTCAGAATATAACCTTTATTAAAAGCAGAATATGTTATAATATATGGATGATCAAGAGTAAAGTATTTTGAAAGAAAAATCATCCACAAATTTCACAACTATATTAATACGTAATATCCACGTATGTATGCGGTGTAAAATAAAAATAAAAATAATTAAGTCATACAGTATATTATGATTTCTCCAAGGCATATTTTCAGAAAATTCCAGAAACTGCATTTTTTCTGGTCTACGAGTAATTTGGGGATTTTACGGAAAGTCTCCAAATTTTTCTGTTCCGAGTCTATGAACCAATTCCGAGGTTTAGGCTAGGTAACAAATTCCAAAATCTTCCCTGAAATCGGAAAAATTTCTCATTAATCATGATACTAAGATTTATTTCTTCAGTATTGGTGAAAAGTGACTAGTCAGCTGTATCTCCACCTGTAAGTGAAAATAAAGTCATTAATATTGTGTTAGTTAAATTTGCAAATTCTGAACCATCTTTATTTATGAGGGTTAATATTTATAAGTTTCCAACATCTACATATTGTGGGTAATTTTGTCTGTTAAAAAAAATAAAAAATAAAAAATTTCAACTCAGATTTGTTTGGATTGATATGCAACACACACTCAAAAAAGTTATTGTTTTTTCTAATGTACTGTAGTGTATATTGTTATGGTGATTCCAAAACTTTGATCCCTTTTTTGGGGAGAAATTCATAGAACAAAAATTATAAGCCCTTTAAAATTTTAATGATCTTTATAAAAATGTTAACCTAACCTACCTAACTTAACGTAACTGGAAACTGACTTAACTATCATAAAATAATGTATACTGTCTTTCATATTTTAAAGGTCGGATTAAGGACAAATTCACTTAGGTTAATTTCTGGTTAGTTAATTAGTCAAGTCTAACATATTTCTGTTGTCATCATTAGAATGTATATCACCTTTATTGAAGATTCATAATTTCATTATCTTTGAATATCCAAGAATTGTAATAATAAACCAATTAACAGTAAAGGGAGTCATACTTGTGATTACTTTCTACAATTATTACATCTAGCTACAATTGAGTGGAGCAGCAAGGTGGGTTAGGTAAGATACAAGGAGTTTGAAGATGAAATTGTAGTACAGTTTCTTCTCAACTTACGACGGGGTTCCGTCCCGACGACCAGGTCGTAAGTCGAGGAGAGACTGTATGTAATACCTGAAATACTGTTATTAAATATTATCGTCAATGACTTCTTTTGGTATTAAACAATACATTTTGGTGCCAATTTTTTCCTCTTACAGAAAGTAGCTTCAGGGTACAGGGTGAAACATCTATCATGAAGTGATTGTTATTTGAACTTTACGGGGTCTGAATTTGTAAAAAACAAAAACAAAAATAATGGTTTTGATCTACTCATAATCAATAGGATAAAATTATTGTTTAGGGCATCCACCTACTTGGTATTTGAAAAAATATAATTTCAATGTAACGAAACCTAACCTAACCCAACTTAACTAATCTAACGTAACCTAACTTAACTGGCAAAAATCGGTCAACTTAAAATCATTAAATTCGCTGGATGGCCAAAAGATAATAATATCATCAATTCCATTTACTTTAGAAGGACTTATTCATTTTTGTTGAAATCATGGACATACAAAGCCAATATATCTACATTTGATTCTATCACTGTGAATGGCAACGTTAATTAACATCATCACTCCAACTGTTGGCCCAAACAAGTCGTAAAGTAGTTCTTTCTTGTAATACATCGAGTCACCAAGGGAATAAAAAAATAAAACATGAATTTAGGTCACTGAATTTATCTTATTAGTAACAAATTGTGGTTAAACTGATACACATATGAAACATGCCTGGGAAGTACCTGGTACTGGTTACCTGGCATATTTGGACTTATTAAAATATGAAATTTAGGCTAATAAGTAATTATACTAAGGAAATGATTATTTTGGTAGTGCTGGACGGTTATTAATTGCCCTCATTACGAAAATTGGGTCGATATTAATTCTGATAAAGGACATCATTCACCATCCCAGAGGAAGCTGTTCTCACCACTCTTCAAATAGACCATTTACGACAATTTCTTAAGCTTAATTTGATTTCAATACATTTCTACACATAAATTAGTTGTATTAGTTATCTTAAAGGCTGACCTTTTATGATGGTTAGGCGAATTTGGAGGATATAAACGGCGATGAGACCAGTAGAGGCTGGCGGCATTGTTCGTACACAAACATGGACCGCTTTTAAAAAAGAACAATACAATTCTTCATGTGCTGTTCTATATGGAGTATATCGTGTAAAAAATATTATTCCTTTGCAGATTTATACATTTTATTTGCATCCAATTCAATTTTCTTTCTTTTGGTTTCAAAATATAGTTCCATCGTAGTGATCATCGGGCAGGAGGGGGGGGGGGGGGGAGGGGTAGGAGTAACACAAAATTCACCCACATTCCAATAAAGAATCGTACATTTTTTTTTTGGGGGGGGGGGGAGGGGGGAGGGGAGAGGGGTTGGAGGGGGCAGACCGCTTCTTGCACAACAACCATGGGGCTACACCACGGCTGATCTTGCAATTGGCCCGTAGTGAGATGGTAGCAGGTGCAGGTAGTGTATCGTTCCCCCAGTCAGTCAGTAAATCTATTACCATCATGTTTGCACTCTTGTATTGTTGTGGGTAAAAATCACACCAAACTTAACCTAACCTAACCAGACTGACCCTACCCACACGAAAATTAATCTAACCTAACCTCATTTACCCTTAGCAATACCAAACCAAACCTAACCTAATCTAACCTAACTTAATCTAACCTAACTTAATCTAACCTAACCTAACCATTTAATAACATAACTTATCCATGGATATTAGTACTAGAAATTCGAGTCTTGTTCCCGTGTTTAATTCTTATCCACCGTAGCTTGAGGGCTATGTGGAGGTGGCACTTGAGGGCTATGTGGAGGTGATACTTGAGGGTTATGTGTAGGTGATACTTGAGGGCTATGTGGAGGTGACACTTGAGGGTTATGATCAATACATAGCCATTATTGGATCGTGCCTCGAGGGTTATAACCTGTGGAGAGCTGTTAACATTACCTGGTGGACGGGATCTGTCTTTTATTGTTTGAGAGAGAGAGAGAGAGAGAGAGAGATAGAGAGAGACGTGGGCATAAGTACTTAGCAAGAGAAGTATCAGAGATTAAATATCTACTAACTGAATCAAGATAATAAACATATTAACATTAATACACAAAGATGTTTACTTCACTCGAGAACATTGACGTCTTTGATGTTCTGTATGTTAACGTTATTTATGGTCAATCAAGTCATTAATCTTGTACAGAGGTTGGTTATGAAGCGATCGTTCAGGTAGTGCATAGCTTAAGTTTGGTTGGGTTTAGTTACAGTTGGTTATGTATTAGATTAAAGATATGGTTGGGTAAAATTGTAGCTTACGTTGTTGTTAGTCTCTGAGATATGTGGTGTAATGGTCAGCACGTTCGCTTCACAAGCTAGTGATCCCAGGTTCGATCCCCGGGCAGGGTGAAACTATGGGCAAGTTTCGTTATGCCATTTGCCTCTGTCTACCCAGCAATAAGTAGGGACCTGGATGTTCATCAATTTCTGTATCGTGTTCCGGGGTAATGGTTAGCCAGTGCAGTTGGCAAGTTGTCCGGTCTTCCCGCATTATTCCTTGACACTGGATCATGCAACTCGTTAACTTAGGGTGTCGTTGTTGTGTGGGCGACAGCTTCTACACCTTAAACAAATTCACATCTAAGTGGCCCGAAGAGCGGCCATCCTCGAACACGAGTAGCAACCATTATATAATTAGGTTATAGTTATGGGTAGGTTAAGTTAGGTTGTAGTTTGTTAGGTTATAGTTAGGCTAAGTTATAGATAGGATAGATTTGGGTATAGTTAGGTCAGGTTCGATTAGGTTAGGTTAGGTAACGTAGAGTATCTTATCAAAAAGCAATGCACTAAAACTCACAAGTAATAAACAAACAAAGAGGAAAGATAATGAATGCAATAGACAACAGCAACACTCGTCACATAAACTAAAAACTTAACCAGATTTATGAGGGAAGGAAAATAATGTATGAGGCAGAAATCTCAGTAACACAGAGTAAATATCACCAGCCTCCTAACGCTCTCACTCACAAAAGATTTGGATTGTTAACGCACAGTAATAAGGTAAAACATCAATAACTTCCAAATCACCAATTCCTGTCACACAAGCGAGGAGTTCTTTAAATCGCCCTCTCCTGTCACACAAGCGCTGAGTTCGTCATACTGTCAACTTCCAACCAAAATAACGTTGATGATGAAACTTTGACAATTAGCTCAACCTTTCTTTGAGCAGTTTATTCTCCCAGTGCTGTATATTCCTTGACTTGCTCAATTCACGCTCCATGAATAATTGGTCTATATATTTCTTTAGTGGGATTAATTTTTTTTTTTTGCATTTCACATTCTTTATTTTTGCACCGCAAAGTTTGAGCTGGGTCATAATTTTCTTCTGGTGGAAGGTATAAATTTTGCTTTAAGACTGAGGGCTGTTCTGCCAATCAATTAGGGCAGTATGTTTACCATTGAGGAGGACGTCGATTTCCTGGTTATTTTCATAAAATCGGTCCTGGTGTTTTCTTTCGATCTGGTCCAGGGCCTCGCTGCAGGTTTTTGCGATGACAGCATCAAGAATGCCCCATTCGGCACTCGAATTTTGGTTGTTTGTTGTTGGTATGCTTATGAGCCCATCGTCGAGCTGCTCTCTGAAAGCATGTTCTACTGGTTGATGCTACATTTGCTTAGTGTTGAAATCTCTTCTCGAGGCTTGTTGCCTTCGCCGTTTTGGGTCGAATTGAAGTAAGAGTTTGGCTCTGACGAGCCACTCATGGCTCGGGTGATGAGAACATCTCGGTGATCGCTTTCTCTGACAATGATGTAGTCAATGAGATGACAATGTTTGGAGCGTACGTGTAGCCAAAAACCCTTAACTTGCTGAGGAGTAGACCATTGGGACTTCGTTTGCCTAGTCCATTTCTCCCTATGGTTCCCTGCCATAAGTCGGAATCTCTGCCAACTCTGGCATTGAAATCGCCAAGGAGCGCAACCTTATCTTCTCTGGGGATAGAGGTTAGCATAAGGCATGACGTGTGTAACTCAGTGGGACTTGGAGCATCATGAGGCGCTTGTTGACCCCAACAGGCATCTCAGTTAGCCTGTATAGGATACATTGACGGATGGCAAAGTCAACTCCATAAATGGGATTTCTTTCTGCAGCCGGCTTACCCTTCCAGAAGAAGGTATAACCGGACCCCGGTTCTGTGAGTCAACCCTCGTCAGGGCGCAGGGAATTACTAATGGGTGCAATGTCGATGTTGTACCTACAGTAGACAGCTCTTTTGCCACAAGGGCGGTTCTTCTTTCAGGACACACATTATTTTGGGCCAGTATCCAGAAGGGTTCTGAAATTCCATGCAGCGACCATAAGAGGTTGTATAGATGGATTTTGCTTTGATCTGTGATTATGTTTTCGACCACATTACGACGACGTGACTGGGTGCGGTTGCCGAGTCAGGTTTTTTTTTAGGCAGGCTGTTTAGGGAACTTTTTCTCGCCCCCTTCCCAGGTGGGGTTAGCAGAGTGGTTCCGGGAAAGGGCTGCTCAGTCGCATAGACAGCACCGAATTGCACTGCTGCCTAGAACCCAGTGAATAAACGACCATTTTATCTGTGCCACCCATGTGCAGAGTTGTGACAAGAAACTCCCGGCACTCATTTCTGCCTGTCCCCGTCGCCACTCGTCGGTCGCTATAAGACTTTTGAGAGATAGGAGTTTTGATGATGATGACACGTATAATAAGCTGGATGATGGCTGAGCGTGGGTTTATTTATGTGGTGAGGCAGGAGCGCAGGCTGCAACCGCACATATTGGCTCTCCTTTTCCCTGATCCAGTGGTGCAAGTATTGCAATGACTGGGCTTCGCCTTAGTAACCTGTCCATCATGCACTGCTTTCGTCTGCCCGTGTAGTAGTTGGGCTCTCATGATGGTCATCTCTTCCGCCTATACCGCCTGATGCGGGGCTCCACCACAGATTTTTCGTTCGGGGCTTACTCCCGTAGCCTGATGTTGTTGTTGTTGTTGTTGTTGAGATTGTCGGACCGTAGTCCGACACGGGCCTTTGCCTGTAGGCGGCCCGTTTGGTGGTTCCGACTGGAGCTCGAGGAGCAGCCAGACCGGATTGGGATGGAGGTGGTCCCACCTGCAGATGGAAGGATACTGCAGGTTGCAAGTGTGAGCGGACCCCCGATCAGTGGACGCTTACCACCAACCCCCACTCTTGGACGTGGTCAGTTTCGGAGTGGCGCGCCCCCCGAACTGGGGTCCGCACTTGCTGGGAAAGGATGCTTACTAAGCTATCTGGGTGGTGGGTATCGTGTGATGACCCGGAGTAGGTGGTGAATGTGGTCTGTATGGGCCTTTCGGGTTAGGGTGGCCGCTGGTGTTGTGTGTGTTTCTGGGGAGATTTGAATTTTGTTTCGGAGGCTTTGTGTGACCTCGCAGTCGAGGAGGTAATGCTCAAGTGGGTTGGCTGCTGGCTCCTGACAGTAGGTGCAATCCATGACGTCATTGCCGATCATCTGCCAGGAGCACTTGTACCCTAGTCGTAGTCGATGAAGGCTGACTTGGGTTTGTCTTGGGGTTTTCCTGTCAGCGAAAGGTGGTTCCCCTTTTGTGGCTGCCAGGAACCATTTGGCTGATTGGGACCCGGAGTTCAGTGCATGAAGGAAGCTCTTTTTGATGTGGAGCTTGCTGGTCTTTCTGAGGTGATTCTTTATCTGTTGCACACTTGCTGGAACTTGGATGTGTACGCTACTGGAACGTGTAGCTGCCTTGGCTGCTTCGTCTGCCACGTCGTTTCCTCCGATCCCTACATGACTGGGAATCCAGTGTAAGACGACTGGTCGGTTTTGGCTTTGGAATTCCTGTAGCTGTGCGAGGATCGAGGTGATGATGTGGACGTTGTCTCTTGGTTGACTGTGTTGCAGCGCCTGCATGGCCGATTTCGAGTCCGTATGAATTATGATGGACTTGTTGTGTTGGGTTGCAGCGTGTTGTAGGGCCTTTGAGATTGCTACCAGTTCTGTTTGTAGGGTGGAGCAGTCATTGGAAAGTCTCCATTGGAGGGTCTGACCTTGGGTGTAGAAGGCCGCTCCGGATCTATGATGTTTTGGGTCCACCGAGCCGTCTGTGAAGTATGATGCTGCATCAGCCGGTGTCTCGGTGGCTATGGCTTTGAGAGTTATTTTTTGGAGGTCCTCCTTCTGGAGGTTGGCCTTACTATCACCTAGGTCGGTGAATTTGAGTGTGGCTGGTGGAGGGCTCCATGGTGGAGGAACAGCGTAACCATTGTCTCGTGTGTCTTGGTTGTTCTTGACGAGTGTTTCTGCTTGCAGGTGTCGGATGACCTCGCTTGCCTCGTGCGACCAGGTGGCCCCTCGCACTCTGTGGTCGAGGTGGAGGGAGGCACTGATTCGAATCTTGGCAGCTGTGGGCTTGTCTGCTCTACAGATTTTGGCGAGGAGACCGGCTGTCACCTGCTTGACTCGTACTGCCAGGGGTGGTAGCTCGGTTTCCATTTGCAGGTTGCAAATTCTGGTCCACATGGGTGCTCCGAGCATGGTCCTGAGAGCATTGTTTTGAATGACTTCTAGCTTAGCCATTTGGTCTTCTCTCAGTCCAATGAGTGCTGGAGCACTGTAATCTACCAGCGATCTGATGGCGGCCGTGTAGTAGGCTTTGAGCACATGAAGGTTTGCTCCTGCGGATTTGCTGGTGAGCGACCTCATTATATTGTGTCTGCTCTTCGTCCTGTGCCTGAGATACTCGAGTTGTGGCTTGAAGGTGAGTTTCTGGTCAAACCAGATTCCAAGACACTGGTGGGCGTTGGTCCAGACTACCGGCGTGTTTTGTATGGAGAGCATCTTGTCTGGTGTGTCAGTGCAGATGGCCATCGCTTTCGACTTGGCTGGATTTATCTTGAGTCCAAGTCTGTTGCACTCCTCTTCTATAAGTTGGAGTGCGTGTTGCGTGTTGGCTAGTCTGTTCGATCCTCTTACTATGAGCTGTAAGTCGTCTGCATAGCATAGGAGCTTGGCTGTTTGTCTGAACGGAAGCTTGACTAGGTTTTCCATCAGGACATTGAACAGCATTGGACTGAGGATGCCTCCTTGTGGGGTTCCGTTTTCATGGACCCTGTAGCTTGAGGTTGTTCCCTGAAAGCGTACTCGTGCTTCCCTTTGTGTGAGGTAGTTCTGGATCCACCCCAGCAACCTTCCTTTGACGCCTTTTTTTGCGAGCGTAGTTGTAATGGCCAATGGATTGGCTAGTTCGAAGGCTTTCTCCAGGTCGAGGAAGACCACCAGAGCTGGTTTGTTGTCCACTGTGCTGAGTATCTCGGCGATGTTGTTGCCTGTGCCGGTGTTCTCGGTGTAAGCAAAGATGTGAGGGTGTGGGCTGCCTACTTTCCACTTTAGTCGGTTGAGAGCCATTCTTTCTCCCGTCTTCGCTATGCAGCTGAGAAGGGAGATGGGCCTCGGCTTGTCTGGTTCTCTGGGCTTCGGAATGGGCTGTATGTCTGCCTTCTTCCATTCCGGTGGGAGTCTTTGTGCTGTCCACGAAGCATTGATGGCTTGCAGCAGAGCCTCATGTCCGGCTGTACCGGCATGAAAGAGCATCGAGTAGGTTATCCTGTCTGCCCCTGGAGCTGTGTCCTTGCTTCGTTTTAGCGACTTTTGGAGTTCTTGCTGGTTGAATGGTCTGTCAGTGTCATCTTCACTGTTGCAGGCCTCTTCGATCGTCTGGAGTCTGACCTGTCGCAGACGCCGTTGTGTCTCCTCCGCCTGTCTCGGGAGGTTTTTTGTTGCTGCTCGGTCAGCGAACAGTTTTGCAAGTCTCTCGGCTTCCTCTTCTGGGTTGGGATGGGTTGGTGGTGTGGTGTTGCCTTCCCAGATGCCCTTCGGATCTGGGCCCACATCTTGCCAAGGGAGGTGTGCTCGTTGAGTTCGGAGCACCACTTGAGCCAGCTTGCGTGTTTTATTTCTTCCTTCTCTTCCCTGGTGTCCTTGACTATGACTTGCAGGAGATGTCTGTTTGTTGCCGTGGGGTGTCTCCTGTGGTTTCTTCGGGCCATGTTCACTCTGTGGTTGAGTTCTTTCACCCTGGGACAGTAGTACCAGTAGTCATTGTACTGTCTTGATGTTGGTTTTGTTTTGGGGATGGCCTCTTCTGCCGCTTGGTGAAACGCCTCGACCAATTGGTGGTGGAGGGTTGTCTCATCCACGGGTGCTGGGCCGGCCGGCTGTGATTTTTCGCGCCAGTTAGCTAGGTGTTTCTTGAAGAGTCCCCAATCTGCCTTTTGGGTATTGTATCTCCATCTCGGGGGGGGGGGGGGTGGAGTGGGGAGTTTATTCACCTTCAGTGTTGTCAGGGTGGCGAAGTGGTCGCTGGTCAGCGTGGGGTGTATCTGCCAGGAGGCCGAAGGCTGTAGTGCACTGGAGACGAAGGTTAGATCTAGCCTTCCTCCCCTAGTGTGGGTGGGCTCACCGGTGTTCAGGAGGCAGATCTCGGGTGTATCTTGAAAGGTGGTGTATAGGTGTAGGCCGTCTTCATTTGTGGGGCTTGCCGAGCTTAGGAAGGGATGATGTGCATTGAAATCCCCTCCTATGAGTGTGGCGTGGTCAGCGGCCGAAGCAAATAATTGAGTAACCTCCAGTGAGCCCCTTGGGTTCTTGTAGATGTTGTGAACCGTTAGTTCTCGTTCTTGTAGGGTTACTTTGACGGCCTGTCTCTCGATGTTTTCGCCGCATGGAAATTGCTGCGTGACATCGGCGGAGGGTATGCTTGACTTGACCAAGATCATGCATCCTCTTGTTGACGCCTGCGTGAAATGCCTCCTGTATGTCTTGTAACCGCTGAATTTGAAACAGTGGTGTTCTTGTAATAGTGTTTCTTGTAGAAGTATGATGTCAAGCTTGTCCTTGGCTGCTGCTTCTTGTAGGAGGTGTTTCTTGTTTTTAATGCCCTGAGCATTCCATGTTAGGATGTTCAGGGTGCTGGTGGTTTCCACCACTGTTTCATCGGGGATTTCTGGTGGTCCTCGATGGAGATGTCCAAGTCCGGTTCCAGCTGGATCAGGTCCATATCTTCGTGTTCTGTGGTTCTTGTCTTCTGAGCCGTGGTTCGGTTCAGGGGAGTTGAGACGTCGAGTTTCTTTCTGGGAGCTGTCGGTATCTTGGGTTCTCTGGTGGCCTTCTTCGGTGTGGAGTGTACCTCGGCTGTCACTCGTGTGGGGACCGGCGTGGGTTCCTCCACTGAGGTGGCTGGAGCTGTGGCGACTTGCCCGAGGACGCTCCCCATGAGTATTTGGAGCTGTGTTGCTTGGATCTTGTGGCCCAGTAGTCCGGCTAGGCCCTCCGCGAAGGTTGTCAGTACCTTGGCTAGGTCTGATACGTGTATCATTCCTTCTGGTGCCTTGGTGTGTGCTTCTTTTGTTTGTCTCGTGGTTGTCTGCTGCTTGGGTGGCTGAGGTGTGGCCGTGGTGAGGCCAGGAAACTGGGCTGCACTTTGGGTGTTGACTGGCTGAGGAGGTTGTCTTGGTTGTTTTGGCCTCTGGGTTCCCCACACGAAGGTACTTGGTGGGGCTGGTGTGTAGGCGGTGGGTGCCGGTCTTGCTGCTGGTCGGTTTGCCTGGACCCTCTTTGTTCTCTCGGAGCATCCAGGATTCCAGGCGTGGTGTTTGCCCCCGCAGTTGGCACACTTGGGGGCAATTTTTTCTCCATTTTTCAGCTTGGTGAGGCAGGAGTGTGTGCCGTGCTTCTGTGCGCAGACTGCGCAGATCTCCTTGTACGTGCACCGTGTCTGATGGTGCCCGTATTTCTGGCATCTGAAGCACCGCAGGGGCTCTGGGACAAAGGGCCTCACTTCGTAGGTCCCCCAGGTTTTGAGGTCTATGGTGCTGGGGGGTGAGCCGTAGTGCGTTATGAGCACTTGATTCGTGGTGGCCGTCTTGTCGGACATGGGAGAGCATCTCTCGGCTTTTAAAATCTTCGGGTGGTTCTCCAGGGGTTCGAGAGGTAGATCCTTTGGGTATCGGAGGACTACCGACTTCATCAGTTTCTGGGCGGGGTCTAGCTTGGTTGAAGTGACGGTGGTGGTGTTCTGCAGGTAAGTGTCGAGGGTGGTGGCGGAGTCCTTGTCTTTGGGGTGAACGATCATCTCCCCCTTTAGGTTGGGCCGCACTGAGAACTTGGCCAGTGGATTCTGCTTTTCCATCTCTGTGACGGCGGCATACGTTGTTTTTGCGTCCGTTTTCGTGATCCTGAATTTTGGCAGTGTCGTTGAGGGTGAGCTGGTGGTGGTGATGGGTGCCTTGGGGGCTGCTTGACTGCAATCGTTTCCCGAAAAAGCACGTCGGCGTTTCTTGTTTTCTACCTTCGTCCAGTTGTCCTCAGTGGCGGTAGCAGTGGTGGTGGAGTTGTTGGAGGTGGTGGTGTTGTTGGAGGTGGTGGTGTTGTTCTTACTTTTCAGGGCTTCATTGAAGGCACGTAACTGGTCTGCTTTCTCAGTGCGGAGCCTGTCGTAGTTCGGGTCGTCAGGATGGCGGTTCAGGCGGGGATCGCGGTTAGGAGGGCGTACGCGCTCCATAACCGTGGTTTTTTTTTTTTTTTTTTTTTTTTTTTTTTTTTAGATCCTACCTATTCCGTTTGAGTAAATAGCAAAGGAATTACAGCACTCCCCACTGGCTGGTGGTCGTAGAGTGGTTCCTGAGCTTCTCTCCCGGAGCCCCGATGGGGAAGCCTACTTCCTAGTGTATGTGACTGCTCACTTATAGACGTGAGCTAAGTGTGCCTATTTGGGAAGGATAAGGATAGCAACCCTCTTTCCAGGTGGACCCGCACGATCACGGTTTTCCTGGAAAGACTCGGCTGGGGAGGGTTTTGCTCCGACCCCCTTTCGTGTTCACAATCTCCTGGGAGGGAGGTGAACAGTTACAGGGGGGACCGCGGGACGAATACACTTTTTGAGGGTGCAGGTCCCTAGGCCAGAGCGAAAAAGGAAAAAGTTTTAGTAGAAGGAAAAGAGCTCAAACCACGCCGGGAATATCGCGCTATAACTGCTCTCCAGCTGGAGTGTGGGTCACTCACACTGCCAGTGGGGAGGGCAAGCTAATGCTGGATAAACCGAGAACGCTCGTGAGTAGTTGTGGACGATGACAGTCCTGGGTGGTCCGGTCCGGGAAGATGGCCAGCAATGGCGCAGGGGAGAAGGCGGTCTTCAGAGTTCCGGGTCCAGCAGGAGGTCTTGTTGGGAGGTCTTCTTGGTCCAGGAGCGATGCGAGAAGTGCGTAGCCTGATGCCTACCAGGGTTAATCTGCAAGGCAGTGGGGCAGTGGTTGGTCGGCGAAAGGACGTGTCCACTTGACAGCGGGCCTATGCGACGTCCCTCTGGGGACCACTGCTACTCTGAGATCCCCCATTGGTCTAACCTGGGCCCACGGGGAATCCAGTTACCGTGTGTTGCCACGAGGAGGCACAGCAGGAGTCTTGATGGTGAAGAGGCTGTGTACTGACAGGGGAAGACTTATACAAGTTCCTTCCTTGTTCACCACGAGGGCTAGCCAGCGGCGGTAGCTGAAGGAGAGAGAAAGCAAGCAGTGCTTGCACCTTAACATTAACATAATGCTGCCACACTAGTCGTATTACGCCACCCTGTGTGTGTGCGCGCGCGCACACACACACACACACACACACACACACACACACTCACACATTGTCTAATTATTTCCCAGAAACTATCCACTCATGTACAGTTTCACCCAAAAGTTCGTTAATTCTCCCAGCCAGCTATTGCTGCACTGTCTGCTTCAGATGTATGAACTTGAGTCTGTTACTTCGAACCTTTAGATTCATTCGTATCGGTTTCATGTTCTGGTTGGTACTGAGACAGTTTCAAACATCTGAAGCAGGCAGTGCTGCAATAGCTGGCTGGGAGAGTTAACCAACTTTTGGGTGAGACTGTATCATTAAACCTTTAGTGATTTCGCAGTTTCCTACATGTATTCATTACTAATCGATAGCCGACATTCACCTGTGCCGTAATACTGCAGGTGTAAGTGTCTGTGGCTCATTGTCTTATCACCTGTTGGTTGTGTGTGAACATCGGAATCACCCACAAATTTACTTATGCCATCGATTTTGAATATATACTCTTAATGATGTTCTGAATTAATAAATGAGTAAAAAGTAAATAAAAAATATTCCACTTGTTGATTTTTCAATTTTTAATGTATTTATCAAACTACTTGACGTGCGTGTCCAGAAAGAGAGAGAGAGAGAGAGAGAGAGAGAGAGAGAGAGAGAGAGAGAGAGAGAGAGAGAGAGTTACGTAATCTAAGAACACAGTCCTTGGTAGGGGAGAGAACTAGGGCGGAAAATCAACATCTCACACTGTAACCTGGAATCTAACCTAACATAACGTGACCTGACCTAACCTAACCTAACATAACGTGACCTGACCTAACCTAACTTAACCTAACATAACGTGACCTAACGTGACATAACATAACCTAACATAAGCTTAAAATAATTTAACATACATTACTTAACCTAACTTAAACTAACAACACCTAGCTTAATCTATCACAACCTGACTTTACTTAATGTAACCTACCTTACCCTAACATATCCTAGCCTGACCTATCGTGACCTTACATTTAACCCCAACCTAACCAAATCCAACATAGTGTACCTTAATTAACCTAAATTAACCTAACCTAACCTAACCAAATCCAACTTAGTGTACCTTAATTAACCTAAATTAACCTAACCTAACCAAATCCAACTTATTCTACCTTAATTAACCTAACCAAATCCAACTTAATCTACCTTTAACAAAATTAACCTAACCTAATTTGACCTAACCTAACCAAACATGACCTAACCTAACCAAACATGACCTAACATAACCAAACATTACCTAACCTAATCCATGATCAAATTAAGTATACAGGTTATAGTTCCGGATGAGGTCATTAACTCCTCCTGATCTCCCGAGATTCGCCTATAACCTGTCCTTTTGACCTGAGAGTCGGTGATTACCAGGAGGAAGGAGGAAGCATAATTAAACCCGGTTTTTAATTCGCATATCCATAAAACAACTCGACTTGATTGATGTCTTTTAATGGTATGTGTGGGGGAAGGGAGGGAGGTGAGGATTGAGTGGGAGGGAGGTGAGGATTGAGTGGGAGGGAGGAGAGGATTGAGTGGGAGGGAGGAGAGGATTGAGTGGGAGGGAGGAGAGGATTGAGTGGGAGGGAGGAGAGGATAGACTAAAGTGTCGTGTTCCTACTGGAGATGGTCAGGTAAGGTGTGTCATTCAACATTCCTTCAACATAGTTCTTCCTCATCCATAAACGTTTCAACACTTAATTATTTTTCGTCTTGTTCCATATTTTTTGTTTTCTTATTTTTCTTCTTACAAGACACATTTGATAACGATCTTTATTTGTTACCATTTCCTCAGGACTCACTTCACTCTAAGAAATATTAGAATGGGAACTTGTCTCACCTTCAAAGGCATGAACAACTCTTAGGATTGTTTGTCAAATTTAACTTTCCCTCAATATAGCAAAATAGCCAAATAAAAACTGACGGATTTTTTTCTGGCTCAGGAAGAGGAAAATAAAGTCTAGTCTCAGAGAACAATTTTCATAACCATTCAAAACACCAAACTTTAATACCCAGCGAGTTATCGTGTGTTTGTGCGTATTTTCGTAACGCCTTGAGAATGTTCCTCTCCACAGGTTTCACTGGCTAAGAGAGACGTTAGTGAGGGGCACATGACAGATCTCAATTTTCACTACAGAGTTCAGGGTAAACACTTCAGTTTCGTTCACCTATCCTCTCACCACTACTCTATATCACCACACTTACTATCCTCTACACTACAGCCAACTATCCAGTACGTACACAAACCAATCCCCATCTGCAATATGTACTAAGATTCTACAGTTCCCTTATAAGTCTCTCCATATAATTGTTACGTCCTCTAAGTTACTTTTGGGTACATCTCATTCACTAATACATCCCCAAAATACGAGAAAATTTTCACCTACAAACTGTTTTCTCTCTCTCCCGCTTCACCTCTCCTGCCACACCTGTCCTACTTTACCTGCCCTACCACACCAATCTTGCCACACTTGTCTCGCCTCACCTGTCTAGCTCACGGTCATTCTCTCCCTTTTTCTTTACACTAGTCTGTCCTTGCAGCCTTGTGTTTTACTATAACTGTCTTCCTCTCTCAAGTCTTCCTTCCTTATTCATGCTCACCTTTTTACTTAACTCTACTTCACATTTTGCTTTTATTCATCTATTTTTATCTCCTGCAGAAACTATTCAGCAGTTGTCTTTATATGTGTACTGTATGTGTGTTTCTCTGTTCTAACAGGATGAACCACAAGAACCAGAAATATCGCTTCTTCGTGGTGACAATTTCAAGGACCCAATACGATGTTCAACTTAGAAAAATTAACGTGAGTGACCCTGGTTTCTTTGGCGTATGGATCAGCTTCAGGTGGAATGCTATCAGACTGAGTTTTCAAGCTTCTCATCTATAGGTTTCGTCTCTTTATCCATTTCTCTTATACCTTAGTCTTAATATCCTTTTCGTTCCTTCCTTGAACATTCATCATAATGTTCCATGAGCGGGAATGTCCTGAATTCATTCCACGGAATCTATCCACGCCGTTGGTAATATTGGGCCCTGGTTTTCGAAATATACGTATGTGGTGACTTGCAGCAAAAATATCGGCATAATTTGTAGCGCATTGAGTTGTAAAACAATAGCATATTATGAACCAGTGTACACAGTAGTCGAATAATCCAATTCAATAACTTGATTTTAACAGGTTGTGCCACATTGCCAGTCCCTTTATTATTTACAGTTTTTTCGCGTTTTTCATGCCAAACCCAAAAGTATCCACAAACCTTCTAATGCAATGATGTAAAAAACTCAAACATATTCGGAATTAGCGTGGCCGATAGACAAATAATCCAACCCAAGCAATTAGATTTTGAAAACTTTTGCCAAACTGTCACTCCCTACTGTGTAGACATTCAATTAATAACTAGTTAAAAGATACCATCCAGAACATACGTCCGACACGACAACCAATACAGTGTTTTACGCTCCCGGACATTACACAATTTAACAATTTTCAACACGGGCTGAAGTCGTTTTAGAACTTCATTGAAGATTCATTAACTCATCCTAAGATAAAGCAAAGTAGCTGATAGTACGGGAAAAAAAGTGGTTTCATTGGACAGGACAGGAGTAAAATAGTGATCATGACTTATTATCATGTAGTATAATAAAGAGGCCCCATAGGCTTGTTTCATAACGCACTTAATTCCTTACACCAATAGTGGATGAGGTCTTATATTTCATCCAATAATATTTCCGTAAATCAAATATAAGTTATAATACTGAGGAGTTACGGGTACCTCGCATCACCTCACAACACGTTAAATTATCAGAGATCAACAACGAATAGTTATTATCCCTGAAAATACGATATATTAAATACCAATAAGCTGTAATAACTTGTCCCAGGTCCATCTGCCAGCCAATCAGCTGACCTTGTTACAAACTGATCCTAGGCCTCAGTTGCAAGCTTTGAGTAACTAGATTAAAGTCATATGTAGTCACGGTTACGCTTTCAGTATAATCCGCCAGCTTTCAATATTCTTCAGCCAAAGATGGGAAGATACTTGTTTCTTAGACTGTAGCCTTATAAATTGACCCTCAGGGAGCATCTTCACATCGTCTCTACCTCCTCAGTGACAATTTTCCTTAGTAGGTATGAGCTGATAGGGTTTACACACATACTTGTAATCGTCTAATCTTAAAAAAATAATAATACAAATACGACTTTACACTTAACTCTATCAACATCATTATCATCATCATCATCACTATCATCACTATCATCATCACTATCATCATCACTACCATCATCTTCATCACTATCATCATCACTATCATCATCATCATCACTATCATCATCATCATCTTCATCACTATCATCATTATCACTATCATCATCATCATCATCTTCATCACTATCATCATCATCACTATCATCATCACTATCATCATCATCATCATCATCCTCACTATCATCATCATCATCACTATCATCATCATCATCATCACTATCATCATCATCATCACTATCATCATCATCATCACTATCATCATCACTATCATCATCATCATTATCATCACTATCATCATCATCATCACTATCATCATCATCATCACTATCATCATCACTATCATCATCATCATCATCATCATCACTATCATCATCATCATCACTATCATCATCATCATCATCACTATCATCATCATCATTATCATCACTATCATCATCATCATCACTATCATCATCATCATCATCACTATCATCATCATCATCATCACTATCATCATCATCATCATCATCACTATCATCATCATCATCATCATCATCATCACAATCATCATCATCATCATCTTCATCATCACCATCATCATCATCATCATCATCATCACTATCATCATCATCATCATCATTGCAATACACCGACTCATACATCGTTCATACTATCTCAGACAAAACAATGGTATTACCTCTCAACTTCTCATACGAACCTGAAATAAGTCTCTTCTCTAAATATTTACCACAGTCCATTAACCAACCAGAACCAGCAGTGTTAGTTGTAGACGATAATTACAGATCACAAGGACGCCGCCCTAACCTAACCTAACCTAACCTAACCTAAAGAGCCCCAGACTTAAGGTGAAGTTTCAGTAGGGGATCTATAGTACTGGAGTCCATTTCACTTGACAAACGCCGTAGGCTGTATCGACCTGACAACAACTGTGTCTCAGATCTGGTACACCTTGATGTATAGAATGACTTAATGTGGACATAAGGACCTCTTACCTCACTCTACCTTTGTAATTAACCTTTGTATTATAGGACTAACGGAGGGAGAGAGAGAGAGAGGGTCTCACTTTCTCTATCGTAAACATTAGGAAACATTTGGTGCAGTTAACTCACTATTGTTTACTGTACTTTCATAAGTATTTTTTTTCCATCAACATTCATAAATTTCTAATATTTGTCTATATATTACAAGGTTAGGTTAGGTAACACCCACACACGCTTTCGTAAGTAAATCCGTGACGCTGGGCAGTTGACCTCAGTGGCAAATAAGCAAATGGACTGGCACAGACAGACAGACACACACACACAGGCAGACAGACTGGCACAGACAGACAAACTGGCACGGACAGACAGACTGCCACAGACAGAGAGACTCGCACAGAAAGACAGACTGGCAAAGAAAGTGTATACAGAAGCACAAAATTATGAGTATTATTATGTAAACACGACAAACAAACAGTGTTATGGTGAGTTACGTGCACATAATGAGGTGACTTCACTGTGATTAAGGACAAGGAGTGCCTCGTAGCGCCTCGGAGTGCCAACTTGTTAAACACTAACTACTGACCTGAGTATATAAGTGATGTAACTTTGGCACTCACGAACAGGCAGTAACAGAGGCGCTGTGTATGTATGCATGTAAATAATAATAATAATAATTAACGGTTTATTGAAAGAGCTTGGCAGCCAGAAGGCTGAAAATATACAGTTACATATTTGGGGAATGGGTTACGAATTACAAATAATATACAAGTAACATAAGTGACACAAATAAGACATATAATAACTTAGATGGGGAAAAGCTCAAACTACAGTTCATTTCAACATAGTGACAGTGTTACAGTATTACAAGTTGTTGATAATTTTTACAATGGTTGGGACTGGGCTGTTCTTATAGCGATCAGTTCGTGCACGTATGGGCTGGATGCGGTTGTGGTGTCGAACAGCAATTCTCGGACAAGGGATCTCAGGTGGTAGTAGGAGCCGGTGTCGGGGATGGTGTAGAAGCTTCTTACCAAATTTGCAGATGAGGTCGTGGTGATGGTCAGTGAGAGTCGAAAGGGTCAGTGTGTTGAGCGCTTCTTGATATGTGGAGTAGGAGGGGGAGAGAATAATCTTGCATGCCCTCTTTTGCACTTTTTCTAGGTGTTTACGTTGTGTGGCATTAAGGGAGGAAGACCAGGTGGGGGAGGCATAGGTGAGCTTGGGAAGTATGAATGTTGTGTAAACACTGAGGAGCTCGTGTGCAGGAACTCCGAGGGACTTGAGTCGGCGGAGGAGGTGGAGACGGAAACTGGAGGATTTGACAACTTCATTGACGTGTGGTTTCCAATTTAGTTTGTTGTCTATGGTGACGCCGAGGAGCTTCGTGGAATCTACAACCTGGAGTGTGTTGGGACCTAAAGTAATGGAAGGGGGTGGGACAACGTCGGAGGAGAGGTTGATGTGCATAACCATGGTCTTGTTATGGTTGATGGTGACGTGGTTGTTGGTGGCCCAGTTTTGGAGACTGTTCAATAAATCCTGTGTATTGCAAAGATTATGTATGTATGTATGTATGTATAATAATAATAATAATAATAATAATAATAATAATTAACAATGTAATAACAAATAGTAGCCATAAGTTGAAAATATACAAGTGACAATGAGGAGAGGGAGGCCGGGGAGGACAGGAGCCAGTGTGTGAGTGGGTGGCTGGGTAAGGCCCCTTGAGGAGGGTCAGAGTGTAGAAGGGTGGGAATAGTTTAGCAGTTACCTGGGTAGTTACAACGCAAAAAATATAAAGCAAGGATATAAATATGTAAGACAAAACACAAATTATAAGTAGAATGTTTTACCGCACATTAGGGTGGTATCCCCAGCTAGTGTTGAAGGTCTAAACCATATATGCATATTTAGTGTCCAGAATTTATGAAATATTAGACCACTGTGATATCTAAACAACCCCCCCCCCCTCCCCAAGTCACACACACATGCATCAGTCATGCTGTATTCCTTCATGTCCTTCCCTCTTCCTGCTGAACCTTAAGCAACTGTCACTTACATAAGAATATAAGAACATAAGAAAATAAGGAGTCTGCAATAGGCTGGTTGGCCTGTGCATGGCAGCTCCTGTCGAGAGTTACTACCACTCTCTATCATCCATGAATCTATCCAGTCTCCTTTTGAAACTTTCCAGCGTTCCCGCACTTACTACAAAGTTGCTAAGCTTGTTCCACTCGTCCACCACCCTATTTGTGAACCAGTTTCTTCCTATCTCCCTCCTAAACCTAAACTTATCCAACTTAAATCCGTTGCTCCGAGTCCTATCCTGCTCGGATATTATAAGAACTTTATCTATATCCCCTTTACTGATTCCTTTCACCCACTTAAATACTTCTCTCATATCTCCCCGCACTGCAGGGGTGATAGTGGGACGGGCTGGGACCTCTACATATGGTGTCCGTTTACGACCGGGTTACATAATTATATGACCCTATGAATAGAGGATGCAATGTTATTTACTTACATAAACCTCGTCATAGAAATATAGAGTAATGAACAATAAAGGCATATCCAGGAAGTTGTCAAACACAATTATTTTAAATAGCTATAGCATGAAAATAATACATCAGTGTGCAGGAGTTCCACCTGTATGTCGTTGTTTTTGTTGTTGTTTAGTTTCAACACAGATCACTGTCTTTCTGTTGTCTACTGGACGGTGACGTGAGGTGACGTCGGGAGAAGGAGATAGAGTGGGTGTCAGCGCCGAGCACAGCTTATGTGAATACTGATACTTTACAATTTATGGTGTTAGTTTAAGTTGGGAAACACCAAGAATATGTTGTAATATGTGGACATAAAACACTCCGAGTGATAGCAAAGTAGTAGTAGTAATAGTAGTAGTAGTAGTAGTAGTGTGTGTGTGTGTGTGTGTGTGTGTGTGTGAGAGTTGTAAAATTCAGCCAATTGATCAGTAATGACAATTCTGTGAAAAGAGGAATCGATCTCCTCAGAAAAACCTTGGTGCACATCCATCACAGTTTTGTCATTGAGTAAAAAAACGAATAAGGTTTATTTTGAAATAAAAAAAAATAAATAAATGAATAAACATTGATAAATGAAATACATGAAACGAAATCTTGTGTCCAAACAATTTACAAAAACAAACCCGAGAGAAAATTTTTTATTCCAAAGATCTTTTTAAAAAGACGTAATTTTTCAAAGAATTTACATAGAATATTCTTCACTCCTTACAGAAGATTTAAACGTTTCTAGTTTAAAAGAATAAGCTTAAGATGTTATCCATTTCTTCAGGAACATTTAAAACACCCATGTTGTAGTTTCCGGTTACCTGTGGTACCACTAATTAGAGGTAAACTGGAAGCAACATTTACAAATGTTTATGGGTTAAGTTTTCAAACCCAAATGGTCTTTTCTCCATTTATTAAGAAAATAGAACTACTGCACAATAACTGGGGTATCACCGTAATTAACGCTATGAGCTGTGAGCGTTAATAATGGACGAAGCTTGGGTATATCTAGCCTCTTAGGGCGCACGTCTCAGTGGCTCAGAGACGGGAGTTGAACTAGGCGATAACCAGCTACTTAATTAATGACTCTGCGGTCAAGGTGTTGGAATACACTGTCACATGTCCACTTGATGACGACTCACGGCTCGTAGGAAAGTTACCGTGGGTGATGTAATTATATAAACTTAATGTATGTAACCCACATTTATATAGGTATTATTATCTGTTAGACAGGGGCTAATACACTCAATAGCACTTAAAAAACTGACCCTGACTTATGATAATATAAAATAAAACTAAGAATTCATATAGTTATAGAGGGTGAGTCACTTGCTGGTAGCCCGGAATATCGTTGGTATATCCTTTATTCATCATATTGTAAAACCCTGTTAATCCAGACTAATTTTCGTTAATTCGGATTGGGTCTGGATTAACAGGAAATTATCGGGATCAACCCACGTGATAACAAAAATACACAGTTTTTAATCACTTGACTCTCTAACCTTCAGTATAATAGATACAATTTCTGTTCATACTGGACAATGGACATACAGTACTTACCACAAAGTTGGTGATGGTGTTGATGGTAGAGGGGTGGTAGTGGTCGTGGTGGTAAAGGATAGTGGCCTTTTTCTAATATACTTATTGTAGACTGTGCACTATATATTACACTATTTATACAGCACTGAAATACAATTAATCACTACTGGACTTTCCTCCTCCCCCTCCATCATCACTAATGGAGGCTCAGGGGTGATGACTGGTGTAGGCACATAGAATGACTTGTCTGAGGCCAGTAGAGGCTCTTTGCCAGCTCCGGGAAGGTAGAGAAATAGACGATTCGCAACAGCAGTCTCCATGTCTTGCACGGCCTTCTTCACTTTAAATTTTTTTGTAAATAAAACCGTAGATGATTGATTTTTTCAAGTCATATTTCTCCATTAAAACTTTTGCAGACACACCTTCCTCATGGTCTTCCAGAATTGCTAAACTCATTTCTCGCCCTCTTATGATTTCCTTTTGAAGTTGCCTTGCTCTTAAAAGTCATGGTAATTGGTCCACAAATTTACAAATAGTCCGCGAGAGCTAGGTGATGCACACACATGGGCTGTAACAGTGCGACTGGCTTGTAAACAAAGCGTCCGGTGTTCGTGTGCTACAGACAGCCATTCTTATTTTTCTCGGGAAATCGACACTTTTCCCTATTAAGCAAACCCATACGGACCAAAATTTATTCATTACCTATTAGTAGAAATATTGAATATTAAATGATTAGAGGTCATTGTTAATTTAATGCGTATTTATATAACCAATTACAGTTATTGTTATGGTGACTCGTTAACAAATGAATGGAATGCAGGTGAGGTAGGTTATTAAGAGCGTGTTTAATAACGTAAAGTGTTATGGAGTGTGAGTGTTATAGTGCAGGATGTGTCACGAACAGCTTTCATCCATAGTGGAGAATGATGTCAGCCCTTACTCGTATATTGCTCCACCACCACCACTACCACCACCTCCACCACCTGACATTACTGTACCGCACCTTTCCCTTCCGCTTCTCCACATCACTGTTCCTCCTCCTCACGGATATTATCATCATGCTAGTTGAATACATAAACATACATACATACATACATACATACGCTGTTGTTTTAATCTGTACTCAACTCTCGGAAAACTATCGTACAGCAACAGTTGGTCAACAATACATAAATGTGCCAATACAACTCCACTCTTGGTATCGGAAAGAAATTGTTGGAATGTGAAAACGATTCCCTGAAAAATTGCCGAGTATAAAGTCACATGATTCTAACTGTAGTATATTCTGTTGTCCCTTAGGTAATAGCTCTTTATTACGAGGCCACGAGAGGTACACCTGTGACAATAGCCTTATAAACAAGACTGGGAGGAAGTGATTATCGTTTCAGCATTATTAAAGGAAATATTAAAGACTTTATCAGTCGACGACGCCAGGGTGAAATGTATGACTCTTCAACATCTGATAAGTCATACAGGTAATTGAATAAGAGTTTAGTGGTATTGTATTCAGGTGCTTAAGTCATCATAGTGTAGAGGTTAAGTCATCATAGGCTAGAGGTTAAGTCACCATAGGCTAGAGGTTAAGTCATCATAGGCTAGAGGTTAAGTCACCATAGGCTAGAGGTTAAGTTATCATAATCTATAGGTTAAGTCATCATAGTCTAGAGGTTAAGTCATCATAGTCTAGAGGTTAAGTCATTGTATTCATGGAGTTAATTTATCGCATTCAAGGGGTTAAATAATTATATTCAGGGGTTAAATCATTGCAGTCAAGGGGTTAAGTCATCGTACTCAAGGGTTTAAGTCATCGTACTCACGGGGTTAAGTTCATCGTGGTCACGGGGTTAAGTCAACGTCCTCCATAGATTAAGCCATCGTACTCAAGAGGTTAAGTCATCGTACTCAAGAGGTTAAGTCATCGTACTCAAGAGGTTAAGTCATCGTACTCAAGGGGTTAAGTCATCGTACTCAAGGGGTTAAGTTCATCGTGGTCACGGGGTTAAGTCAACGTCCTCCATAGATTAGGCCATCGTACTCAAGAGGTTTAGTCATCGTACTCAAGGGGTTAAGCCTTGTTAGTCGGACTCTAAATGATTATTAAGTCTCTGTTTTGTCTGTCATCCTGAAAGTCACCCTGTTGAAGGTACCCAGCAACGGAAAATGGACTCCCACTCAGGTGACGAAGGGTGTATTAGGCAGGGTGTGTGGGGCAGGGTGCGTGAGACAGGGTGAGTGAGACAGTGTGTGTGTGTGTGTGTGTGTGTGTAAGACTCTCAACACAGCTGTAGATGGCCTCAGTAACCTTCTCTAGGGTTTATTAGGACTCTCCCAGCAGCATCCACTCTCACTCTCCTTCCCGACCTGTGCTGTTTACCTCTTACTGCTCACCACAACTCTCTATTAACCCCCAACGTCAGGACCCTGGGGCTTATGTCAACACTTTTTATTTTGAGAGAAAGCGTGTGTGCGTGTGTGTGTGTGTGTGTGTGTGTGGGAAATACATAAGAACTAGGACCCATTAACACCATGGGACCTTTACTAGAACTGTGGTACATATAAACTGGGGACCTACCCAACTAAGAGAGTGTGGTCCAATTGATATTTCTCCGGTCCTGGTACTTGCCAACACGGGCTCGTCCACTGTCTGTTTTCAATCGTTATGTTACCGTCAAAAATAAGATTTCAACAGTGTAGATTGAGAAAACAACTGAGATATTTAAAAGCTAACTAACAATTTATTCTGATTTTCTTTTACCTGTGCATCTCTGAGTCGTGTTTTTTATTAACCTATGATATTTATGCAGATGTTAAGTTGTTAATTATTTACATCTATATGAAATGCCATTAGGAATCTCTCAGCTTCTCCCTCTATCTGTGAACTTGTTTCCCCGCGGCTCTTATCCTTCTGTGAGATGTTTAGGGGAGGAAGGAGTTCTATATCAGGATGTTTTTAAATGTTGATGGACCAGTGTAATTATTACCTTTATTACACCTTTAAAGACCTTAGTTGTTGTAGCTCAGTAAGAACATTATAACGTCAAGAGGAGGAAACGTGGCAATAAGAAGAGGTTGTATATAAGAGAGTGCTGAAAACATCTTACACCATCAGACTGTTGACAAGAACACACAAGACAACAACACAATATTTACCATATTAATGATGATAATAATAATAATGACAGTAACGACGGTATTAAGGTTCTACTACAGATGATCGACAACAAAAACTAAGTTGAATTTTTATCAACTTACATCTGGCCGTGTGAGCGCCTCCACTTCATGACCAACTTATTAATAACGCTAATATGTGCATCTCCCTGTAGTGTGCCACCGGCCAGCACACTACAGAGGGAAACACGGCCAAGCTTTCCATTCAAACCTTTGTCAGATATTATGGTCACTATATAATATGTTAGTACAGTAAAGTGTAGCAAATCTTGTAATACTTAATGTAATGAACACACAGATAACTATAGTTATTGTTTGTTTCTGTAAAAAAAAATGTATTTGTTGAAACACGAAAATATGTGGAAAATTACACAGCCACACGGCGACTACCAGCACTGAACACGGAGTCCAACACGCAGTGTGTATAATACCCACTTAACTTATTAAGGTCACTCGCTGCAAAAAGGTGCTTCACTGTTCCCCCTTTCCTGTGAGTTACTACATACTACAGTAAAAGCTTTCTTACCTTCAATAAGCTGTCAGTTTCGTCAGAGCTTCCGACAAGTGCTCAAGTTTATCCTCTTGTTTAATGTGCAGACTGTGAAGCTGTCGGGTCTTATTTACTTCTATTTTCTATATTTAGGTCTAATATTAATCACAGTATATTCTTTTACCTTAAGTTGTCACCATAAACATATTAACAAAAGTCTGTAGATTGTGACAGAAAATTTATTTCGCAACAGATGTAGTGACGGAGAATATGGTGATGAAGGCTTCAGTATAGACACACACAGAAGGAGGAACACACGTGGCTAGAGACAAGTATTAAGGCAGAAGATGGGTTATAAGACTCAAGTGTCAGAGAATTATATCACAAGAATTTCTGGAGATAATGATTTAATACAATAAGTAAACAACTCAGTTTATGATTTGTGTTATTGAGAAATACTGAAGCTGTGTGAGGGTCTTATGTGTCAGGCAACAACATGAACTGAAGATAATATGAGGGATGCTGAGTATATTCTTAATTGTGAGAGTAGAGACAGGTTATCATAATATAATAACAATAACTGATCAAATAATCAAATTAAATCTATTAAAGATATAAACATATATTTCTGAGGCACAACATCAAGTGCCTATCCCTCGGGACGCGTGCCGGAGTTTACGAGGCTACAGTCATGGGGTCAATGCGTTGTAAACGAGCCATGTAAATAGAATGGGCTGTTCCTTGCCTTTACTACTGGGCGGCCTTACAAGTCTCTCCAGGTCGTATAGTCACAGCGCACATCTTCAGCCATTGATTCATACCAGTGTGTCTCTCCTGTGATCCTTCTCCTCTACGTACGCCATAGCAAGAGCAGTTCACACGATGTTCACCTCATAGCAGAATACATTATATCATATTACAAGCGAAACTTTAACATAAGATGGATAGGATATAGATATGACATACAAGTAAAGGTGCATGACCCATTATATAGAGAAACAGGTAAAAATGACAACGTTTTAGAATCACTTAAATAATTGTATCCAAACAGTTGAAGGAAAGAGTTTGATAATAATAGGAAATGATACGAAAGGCTAAGAATTGATGGTCAAGTGAACATTATAGGTAGGTGGAGGTAGGGAGAGGTGGGGGAGAGGTGTGGGGGAGAAGTGTGTTGGGGAGAGGGGGATGTTGAGGAGGGAGAGGTGAGGTGGGAGATAGATGGGGGAAGGTTGACGGAGGAGAGGTAAGGAAGAGGTGGGGGAGGTGTGTGGGGACAGGTTGGGGGAAGGTGGAGGGAGGGAGAGGGGGGAGATATGTGGTGAGAGGTAAGGGGGAAGGGTTGACGGGGGAGAGGTGAGGGAGAGGTAAGGGGGAAGGGTTGACGGGGGAGAGGTAAGGAAGAAGTGGGCTAGCTGCAAGACGAAGTAAAAAAAAAAAAGTCCCTGACTGAAAATAAAATAATAAATAAAAGAAATAAAAACAAAAACAATAATAAAGCAGAGACGAACATAAGGAGCCAAGAATAAAAGGAGGAAAAAGAGAGATAAAAGTAAAGATAGACAAAGATGAAACAAGAAAACACGGAAGAACTGGAGGAGGCAGTAAACGAGAAGCTGTAGAAAGAAGAGAAGAGATGGATGATGGAACAGCAATAGAGAGAGAGAGAGAGAGAGAGAGAGAGAGAGAGAGAGAGAGAGACGCGGATAAATATCGTGTAGAAAAATATACCAGTGAAGAAAAGGAAAAGAGAACAATGAAAAAGATTAAAGGTTGAAGAAGTTTATAGGGAAGGAGAGGCTGAGGGAAAAAATAAGAGGGAAGAATAAGAGGGAAGAATAAGAGAAAGAATAATAAGACACATAGGAGAGATGGTAACTAGGTGGAAGAAATACGTTAGAGACTTAATTACTACCTAACGATGGGGGAAAAATAAGATGTGGTGGCCGAGTGGATACATTGTTGAACTCCTACCTTGAGGGTCTTTGGTTCGATCAAGTGGGATATCTAGTCCATTGGATACCTAACTTTACAGTAGTGGAAGTGAAGGCAATTGAGTGCAGTGTCGACCTTGTGTATCAATGGCTTAGTATATTAGTACCATGTGTAGTATAGGACGCACTTTCACTTTTCTCAATGATGGAAAAAAGGAAATATATCACATTGGGAGATGAGGAAGGAAGGAAGGAAGGAAGGAAGGAAGGAAGGAAGGAAGGAAGGAAGGAAATTTATAAGTACAGAAAGAACTAGCTATATTAAGGTGAATTAGTAAGGCGCTGTGGGAGTTAAGAACATAAGAATGGAGGAAACTGGAGCGGGCCTAATGGTCCATACTGAGCACTCCCATTTACACCCAACCCCTATTGCTTATATGTCCATCCAACCTATGTTTGAAGTTATCCAGCGTATTACAGTTAATGATGTTGTTTGGTAACTTGTTCCATTCATCCACTACTCTATTTCCAAATTTTGTTTTACCTATTTCACGCCCAAATCTAAATTTGTCCAATTTAAAACCATTGTTACGAGTTCGCTCCTGGTTGGGTAGTTTGAGTGCCTTTGTTATATCACCTTTGTTTAGCCCTGACTTCTATTTATACACCTCTATCATATCGCCCCTCACTCTACGTCTCTCGAGGGAGTGCAAATTAAGATGCTATAACCTGTCTCTGTACTCAAGGTTCCTAACACCCGGGATTAGTTTTGTCATTCTCCTCTGAATTCTTTCTTGTGTCTCTATGTCCACTCTGGAGAACGGTGACCAGAACTGAACCACGTAATCCAAGTGAGGTCTCACAAGTGCAAGATATAGTTTCAGGATGACCTCGCTAGTCTTGTAACTAACACTCCTTTATATGAACCCAAGTACTTTATTAGCTTTGTTTCGAGCAAATACACATTGTATACTTGGCTTAAGATTCCAACTGATCATTACTCCTAAATCTTTTTCACATTCGGATTTCTCTATAACATCGTTGTTCATCTGTTATCTGGTTTCTCTGTTTACATCTCCTAGACTAAGTACTTTACATTTGTCCACTGTGAATTTCATCTGCCATTTTTCAGACCAGGTGAGAGATGCTTGATATAGTGAAGGGTAAGATTATTATGGTATGTGTGAGACTAAACTGATGACTGAGCGAGAGACTGTAGGTGACGATAGGGATGAGGCAGGTGAGTGAGTGAGAGATTGGAGGTGAAGGGAGGGGTGAGGCAAGGATATATGACGTCCCCATGGCAGTTCAATATATTTATAGGTCGTGTGGTGAGGGAAATGGAGGCGAGGGTGACTGAGGCAGGAACGACACTGGTGTTGGAAGGTTGGATGTGGTCACTGGCAACCTTCCTCAACGGGGTGATGCAGTGCTTTGTTGAGAGTGAAGAAGACTATAATAAGTGGAAGGCAACATGAGTTATGGAACAAAATTAAGATTCACAACCTTGTATTAAACTTTACATAAGATTTATATGTGAAAGATTAATACAGGCGTTTGTATAATCTGATTTTTACAGTGTTATTAGACAGCTGAGAGGACACTGTATCGTGTAAAACTGAGTTAATTTTGTTTACAGGTCGAGATCTACTGCTAATAAATAAAATTACGACGCGTTGTTTGCTGATCTAAGATACAGTAAATAGTAAGAAGAATAAGATTATGGTTTCTGAGAGGAAGATTTTGACTTCGTGTATTTGGTAAACCTGTGGAATATAATGATAAGTTATACTGTAAAATTAGGATTAAGAATGATATACTGGAGGTGATTAAAGATTCCAAATATTTGTGAATGGTGTAAAGGATAATTAAATAAAGGAAGGATAATACAGGGGAAAGCTTATAAACATGACTAAGGTAAGAAACGTAAGCATGTAGCTAATGAAGGCGATTAGAGATAATTCGCCCCTTAACTTATAGCAGCGGGAAATGGTCTTGTAATGGAACAGAATGATTTAAAATTTAAGCCACAGAGATGAGTTACCTGAGGGGAGGATCTTGGGTAATTATAATGAAACAGGTATGATATAAGGAAGTATAAGAGGTGCTTACAATGACAGAGAAGACAGAGAGTGTAACTATGAAGTGGTGGAAAGGGTAGAGAGGTTCCCTGAGGTAGTAATGAACAGGTGAGAAGGATGTGAGAGAAGACGATAGTGTAGAGGCAACCTAGCAGGTGTACTGGGTGGAGGGAGACCACCTTCACCCTGGCACTGGGTGGAGGGAGACCATCTTCACCCTGGCACTGGGTGGAGGGAGACCACCTTCACCCTGGCACTGGGTGGAGGGAGACCACCTTCACCCTGGCACTGGGTGGACGGAGACACACCTTCATCGCGGGCGGTAAAGCTGGAACAATACATAAAGGAGAGAACAAGGAAGGGGAT
>CAUDMG010001656.1:1515000-1617500 GCA_958450375.1 Homarus gammarus | reverse complement strand
GACAAAGATGGCATGTGTGTGTGTTGGTAGGGTGTGTCAGGTGTGCTTGAGGGTGTGTGTGTTAGTGGGATGTGTTTTACGTGTGTATAGGAGATGTGACGTGGAGTAGGGGGTGTGCCTTTGTGGAGTGTGTGTTGGTGGGAATGACAAACACATGAAACTCTATGGTTTCATCTACTAGCGTTTCACTTAGGTTGGGTCACTCAATTAAAATATCGTTCTCATAATTGAAGGCTGGCAACTACAGTTCTCTACTCTAATCGTTTTCGAGCTGTTACCCTTCGACATTTTGCATCTCGTTGGGGACAAAGTTTTTAATTAATTCAGCCATTCCAGCTACCGCTTTCCCCTGGCCCTCCTAACCCTAAACTTTCCCCGTTAATATTTATGTTATTATTCCCTCGCCGCTAATTATATGACCAAAATATCTCAATTTACTTTTTCTGTAAATTTCAAGTATTTCCCTTGAAGTTTTTTCTCTTGTCTCACTTCCTGTCTAACATTAAATCAATTAGTAAGTTCACTATATACTGACGCTGGGGTGTTATGGGGGGGGGGGGGTTGAGGTGTGTTTTGGGTAAGTCAGGTTAACTCACACCACTGACAACTCTGCTAACTTGGGGCGGTGAGAGGGACCTGTGTGGTGTATGTTGGTGGAGTGTGTTGGTGGTGTGTGTGTTGGTGGTGTGTGTTGGTGGAGTGTGTGTTGGTGGAGTGTGTTGGTGGAATGTGATGGTGTGTGTGTTGGTGGTGTGTGTTGGTGGTGTGTGTTGGTGGTGTGTGTGTTGGTGGAGTGTGTTGGTGGAGTGTGTTGGTGGTGTGTGTTGGTGGAGTGTGTTGGTGGAGTGTGATGGTGTGTGTGTTGGTGGTATGTGTTGGTGGAGTGTGTTGGTGGTGTGTGTTGGTGGTGTGTGTTGGTGGAGTGTGTTGGTGGAGTGTGTTGGTGGTGTGTGTGTTAGTGGAGTGTGTTGGTGGAGTGTGTGTTGGTGGAGTGTGTTGGTGGAGTGTGTTGGTGGTGTGTGTGTTAGTGGAGTGTGTTGGTGAAGTGTGTGTTGGTGGAGTGTGTGTTGGTGGAGTGTGTTGGTGGGGTGTGTTGGTGGAGTGTGTTGGTGGTGTGTGTGTTGGTGGAGTGTGTTGGTGGTGTGTGTGTTGGTAGAGTGTGTTGGTGGAGTGTGTTGGTGGTGTGTGTGTTGGTGAAGTGTGTTGGTGGTGTGTGTGTTGGTGGAGTGTGTTGGTGGAGTGTGTTGGTGGTGTGTGTTGGTGGAGTGTGTTGGTAGAGTGTGTTGGTGGTGTGTGTTGGTGGAGTGTGTTGGTGGAGTGTGTTGGTAGAGTGTGTTGGTGGAGTGTGTTGGTGGAGTGTGTTGGTAGAGTGTGTTGGTGGAGTGTGTTGGTGGAGTGTGTTGGTGGAGTGTGTTGGTGGAGTGTGTTGGTAGAGTGTGTTGGTGGAGTGTGTTGGTGGAGTGTGTTGGTGGAATGTGTTGGTGATGTATGTGTTGGTGGTGTGTGTTGGTGAAGTGTGTTGGTAGAGTGTGTTGGTGGAGTGTGTTGGTAGAGTGTGTTGGTGGTGTATTAGGATTGAAAATACATGGAAATCTGAGATGCTTTACAGACAGACAGACAGACAGACAGACAGAGAGACAGACAGACAGACAGACAGACAGATATCAAGGCTTAAACAAACCAATCGCTTTATTCCCTCTCCCTCTTCTCGTTCCTTCCTCCCTTTCCCTTCTCTCTCCTTCCCTTCTTCCATAACAATGAGGAATGAAGAGAATAATTACATTGATGATAATGAGGAGAGTGATAATAATTTTGGTTTATATTCAGAATGCAAATTGAGTTATTAACATAAATTAAATAATTACATTCCATAATTAATTCGACTATTGAAACTGATTAGAAACTTAACATACAGTACCAGTATATCAAAAAATTTCACACCTTGCTGTCTAATGTATGAAGACTTTTAGTAGTTAGAGCTAAGAAATACTTTATATACATAACAAGGTTTTAATTAATGATCAAATATGAACGTATATCCTTAATTGATTATATTCGTTATATAGTTAGTATATTATAACGTTGCTTTTGATCAATTAGTTGAATATTTGTTTTTGTTCGACTGTGTGTTTAGTTTCTGTGTTGGGGAGAATTAGAAGTGGGTAAAAATATTATACCGAGCGATACAGATATATCGAGGGCCATCAGTTACATATGACTGGCCACTACAGTAATGGCCATATAAACTGTAACATTAAACCATTACACAAACAGTACATTACAGTTGTTGTATGATGGAGACTTTGTACTGTATTAAAATGTTTCATATCTTCATATTATTTTATTATGAACAATATAACATTGCTTTTACTGACGATCAATTAAACCTAACCTAACCTAACCCATTTTAGGTATAATGCCGCAAACATTTGATAATTAACGCAGTCTTAAATGAAACAGAACAAATTTATTACGTATATACGAATTAATTTCCATTGAATTAAGGGGAATGCATTCACAAAAAAGTTATTTCTATTTGGTAAAAGCATCAGTTATTTTTTATAGCTTAATCGGTGACTATTCCTAAAGGTGAACTGAATTGTTCGTAATATTCGGAGTGACTGATATTTAAAGTATGGCTAACGATCAACTCATTTTTAAACGAATAACAGCGAAATATTTGGGTTCTTTTCAACCAATACCTTCCATTTTCGTTGTTATCTGAAGCTAAAATGTTAATATGTGCGGTAAGGCTCGTAATAAGTGAATGTATTTAAAGTGAATTACTGTATATAGCTCTTAAAGTTTGTATTGGGAAGAACTCCATCTACGGCCTCGAATATGGATTGAATGTAGCCCCTTTTATAGGTGAATACTTGATGATTGGAGTAAAGGAATTTGAAGTAAAATGTATAACCATATTTACAATTCTTACCACTAGTAACAATGAATTAGAAAATAATCACATAGGACATACTAAGTTACTTTAGCGTCACAAACATCACCGATAAACAAGTCATTACACAATTATAAATGCAAGTAACACAATACTGTACATAAAACACCAAAACAGCCAGCCAGCCTCAACAGTGAGTACCACGAGTACGTCACCCGATCGAAGACAAGTGAACTGACAACGCAGGCCAGTGGTGAAGGTCCTGTGGCTACCCGAGCTTGTGTGTGACTGATCCGGCTCTCAAACAACGCACTTAACATGTCAATGTTACATTATGGGAATTAATATTATAACTATTCACTAAGACGATATCCAATGTGTTGTTGTACTGGCTAAATAAATAATCATGCACACAGGCACCGTGACTCCGGCTGGGACGTTAGTGACCAGACACGTTAGGTACAGCTGGTGAAGTAATTGGTTGTTAAGGGTTGTAAGATTATAACTGGTAAGTATAGCCTTCACAAGTTTTATTCTTTACTGGCAGGATAACAAGAGATTCCTGGACTTAGGTAACGTTCATCAGTTGAGTAGACAGTAGAGGATATCTCCCGAGCCCTGTCGGGTAACATGTCATACTCGCCCCCTACTTATAAGAACTAATGAGGGGGCTGGGCCGGGATTATTACGTTCAGTTTATCAACTCCACACAATCTCAAAGTCCCGAGCAACAGAGTAATTTAACGTGACATGAGATGCTTGTGGTGATTATTGTAACCTGTCATATTTCTGTTCTCTTCCTCCTCTACCATAAACTGTATTATGCCTGTGTTCTCTGGAGCCACTACCAGCACAGTATAAGCTAGAGGTACACCCTCCCCAAAATGTATCCGTCCTTTTGTCATTGATACAATGTGTCACAATGGACGAATATTTCCGATCACTAATTGTGATTCCTGCATTATGTTGGTAGGCCTGCCTTCCTAGTATCTGTGAGGCTGCCAGTTATTATTTCTCGCATTTGTTATAATTATGGTGAATCACTGTGCTCCATCATTAATAGAATAATATACTGATATTGATGTAGCGAAAATATATCAACGGCAGTAAAACAGTGGGTGTTTTCTGCTGGAAATCCGTGACCAACATTAGTACCCGAGACTAATTGGAAAACACAGATTGCACGGACAGACACTGTCTCGTAGTGTGTATCAGACAATGTCCCGTTGCCAGCTTGAATCATGAGATGATGAGTTATATTCATAATTGTTACCTCATCAATTGAGGTAGAAATAATATTGAAATGTAGTAAATCATAATGTCATTATAACTGGATATGGCACCATAATACACCAGTAATTACTATATTTGCAAATGAATGTAATATCTGATCATACTATTTCATATTTCGTTCAAAGCGATTCCATTGTAACCTTGGTTCATGAAAACACAGTAACGGTATATTCCTATTTGGAAACTCATCCCCTGAGGCTGAAATCTAATATATTATAGGACTAGGCGTGTGTCTGTATGTGTGTGTGGCTGTTCTGGGCAGCCTAAACGGCACAATAGTTATTCATCAAACTTGGTGGAAAAATCGCAAAAAATTCGTAGAGTGGAACAAACCTGGTCCCATGTCGATGGTTTCTTTAGGAAGGCATTAATTAACAATTATATTTACGATGGAAAGCGATGCAAGTCTACGGACTTGGCGCACCCTCATTCGCTGTACGCTGTCACGAGCGTTATAACTTTCACAAAGGCACCAAGGACCCGCGATCACTTGTAGTATCTAAGGTGCATAAATCAGCTGGGTTACTCATGACGTTATTGGTTTTGGCATATGGTATCATAATTCATCCTATTTCATTACATTATGTAGAGAATAGTTGATATACTGCAGATATCATGGTGATTATCAGGTGCAAGAAGAATGAACGAAAGATGAAACTCACAATCAGAAATACCAACCGAACCGAGACTGTTGTGTACGTGTTATTGTGTTCATTTCCAAATACGTCAGGCCCAGGAGAGAAGATACTTTACTGGGAGAGTGTACACAATGGCTCCATCATACTCAAATGGAGCCCAGGTGGTGGATAAGTGCCAACAAAAACCGGGGTTAAACATAACTAACTTCACCGGGGGAAAAAACCCAACTGATCTAGACAAAAACAAAACAAAACTTAGTAGTGTAGTGTAGTGTAGTGTAGTGAAGTGTAGTGTGGTGTAGTGTAGTGAAGTGTAGTGTAGTGTAGTGAAGTGTAGTGTAGTGTAGTGTGGTGTGGTGTAGTATAGTGTACGAAATGCCATGTATATACTGGATTTTCATCAGTTTATTATGACGATATAAGGTTACATGAACACAGAGGCGGAGTACACCCATCAGAAAAAGTATTAGGGATGTATTTATGTCATACAGGAGGAAAGGCTTGTTCAGACGTAAACAAAAGACTCCATTTGGGGGAGAAAACCAATATGTAACAAAAGACTGACTGAAAATATAGGAGATTATATGGTATTTCTCTTCTACCTTTTGTTACGTCAATTTAATTCAAAAGCTTATTCTTAAGGATATTTATGCATATTTTCTTTTAGAAAGAGAATCTAAGAGCATGACTGATGGTTTCGGTTCATGGGATTCGATATGAATTCGAATCTTTTATTACGTAATCGAAAACAAAATCGTATATACTTGTTCCGACCAATTCATTCTCTAGCTATACCGACATCAAATATCTACTCACTTGCTCCACACATAGATAAGTGTGGGCACGTGGTAGAACGGCAAGAAGCTGGGATAATCTGTACAGGTCTGGACAGGGGGTTAAGGAGAGCAGTTGAAGCAGCAGACATTACCATAACATATAGTGGAACATAACTTATATGTATTTATATTTTGAGGAACTTTTGACTAGACATAAATGATCACGTACAGTAGTTGTAGATCATTAGAATACATAGTAGTAGGCGTATAAAAAGAGAGAGAGAGAGAGTGTAGCAATATACGAGTAAGGGCTGACATCATTCTCCACTATGGATGAAAGCTGTTCGTGACACATCCTTGCACTATAACACTCACACTCCATAACACTTTACGTTATTAAACACGCTCTTAATAACCTACCTCACCTGCATTCCATTCATTTGTTAACGAGTCACCATTACAATAACTACAATTGATTATATTGTTACGAGTTGGGGATTTAGAATATAGTTAAAAGTCTACCCAGATCCCAACAGGCAACAACAACAAAAAAACAAAGACAATCGGACTATAAAAGGGTAGACAAAGATGCGAGTTTTTGTTGTGTATAATAAAGTACCATAAATCCCTAAACAAAATATTCAGCTTTCTATAATTTACCCTTAACCATACTTAACCTAAATATTAACAGTATTTATACAACATACAATAATTTTGAAGCAAGGTGGAGGCGGGGAAGGCAACATAAGATTACAAATACTTAAGTGCGGAGCTGAGATGGCTGACGAGCAAGGCTGAGTATTGTAGAAGACGGTAGGTAGTCACTGTGCCGTAGGTTTCCAGGAGAGGTGATCCTGTGGTCACTTCCCAGAGTGAACTGAACTCTCATCAAGCTGGAGCTGATGAAGAAGACTTGTAGGAGGTGACGCAACAACCAGGATATGGAGAAGGGAAACCCCGGAGTGGTAACTAAGACGAGTCATAGTCGTGTTTCGTCCCTAGATGGCGTTGCTCGTGGTACTGGGTAGGTGGATCAGGACAATAGATGGCGTGGTTCGTAGTGCTGGGTAGGTAGATCATGACAATTGGTGGCGGGGTTCGTAACACACCCCCCCTCCAAAGACCTCCGTAGCGAGGGCGCGAAGGAGGTGATCACCTGGTGCGTCTGGATTTTTTACAGTAAGAACAATAAAACTTGGTTGCATCAGGAGGGGGGGGGGGGGTAGGTGTGGGACCTTTCGACCTACCACTCACGTCCCCAAGGTTATCATCAGAGGAGGACCTAACATGCCGGAAAGTACCACGTTCCCTTCGGCACAGTGACTCCACCAGCAAGGCGTACGCATCAGCCAGCTCAGCAGCACGTCCCAAATTAACCTCTCCACGCTCCTCCACATGCTTCAAGATGTGAAATGGTATCTTGCTCTTCCACTCCTCCAGGACTACCAAGTTTAACAAATCCTGAGGTGGCCATTAAGAAAACCTAGATAAATTAATTAATGGTCAAAAAGATATGATAAGTGGATTACCCTAGAAAATATCACGGCAGTGGATAACCAGAAAGTCCCGGAAACCAACCAAGTTATACCTAGGGAAATTACACTTATGATTATTGTTCTTCTGATAAGATCCTTAAATAAGGATAAGAGACTTGAAACAGGAAGGAGGTATTACGGCATTAATATTAAGATCCGGATTAACAACCCTTGAGTTACTTGATTATTGACCCCGAATGAGATAATGAGAAGAACAATAATTGAGGCTTTATAATTATGGGGTCCTGGTAGAGCGGGGCGTCCCAAGATATCACTTCACCCTAAACTAGTGACTATGGAACAGCCTACTCTGGAGTGAGGGTACGGCATTAAACAGATCCGGATTCTTCCCTACACTCGATAAGACTTACTACACGACTGCCACGTGTAATAACAGGTAAGCCTTATGACACTTGGAACCTAATATCCTACGTCTGTCACTCTTACTGTACGATAATACCAATATATGCACACACATATGAAGGAAACTTTAAACCACCGGAAAGCAATTGTGAACAGCAGTGACTGGGAGGAATAATTAACACTGAGTAACAAGGGGGGAAGGAATATGGCACTTAAGGTCGTGTCCTGTCACGGTCGCCATTTGTTACGAGTTGGGGATTTAGAATATAGTTAAAAGTCTACCCTTTTATAGTCCGATTGTCTTTGTTTTTTTATTGTTGTTGCCTGTTGGGATCTGGGTAGACTTTTAACTATATTCTAAATCCCCAATTCGTAACAATATAAATACGCATTAAATTAACAATGACCTCTAATCATTAAATATTCAATAGTTCTACTAATAGGTAATGATATGTCATGCTTTATCAAATGAGTATTAAATATTAATACAGGTTGGTTAAGTTGTTGAATATAAACTTCAAGTAACTTACACCTTTATTGTTGTTGGGCCGAAATAATCCCAGTCCCATCATTACTCTTCCCTTATAACTCTTGTGCACTGTACCTGTACCTCTTAAGCAAATATTGTAATGATAAATTGTACCCGAAAATTTTGAGAATGCAAATCAAAAAAACTTCGAAAATACAAACGTAAACACAGATTTTGGGGTATAATAATTACCATGAATTCCATCTGGTAGCAGTATCATAAAAGGAGCATTTGGTTAACAGTACAAGTAAAGTATTTTCTGTGTAGTGAGAGCATCATACAGGTGGTGCATTTTCCATGCAGTGTGGAGGTCCCTTCACTACATGCACTTTAATGCAACAGGTTCACCTTATATTTTGTTAGCCTCCCAAGCCTCGCTCTGGCTACCCGCTGTTCGCCAATCCGCTTAGAAAATGTTGACTACAGAAAACCATTACAGTCTTGAATTTATGAAAACAACGTGTAAGAAAATACATTAGATAAATCGCCTGAAAAATCCAATTTAGATAAAGTTAAAGGATTTTACATGAACAAAATAACAAATGAATAAATGAAGTGAGAAGAGGGAAATTAAACTCATCCTCATAGCTGACTCCAAAAATATCTGGCAGTGTGTCCCAGTGTCTCTAAAACAAGATTTATTTTTTCAAGATCTTGGCTGGATAGTGACACGTTCTCCCCACAAGAATTTAATCACGAAAGTGGGTTGGGTCATGTTACTCCTGGGATCACGTTCTAGTGGTTAGGTTAGGTTAGTGAAAAGCGGAGTTAGGGACCATTCAAAGAGTCACTTTTTTGTGTTGTCCATTCCCTACTACTACTATTACTACTACTACTACTACTACTACTACCACTACCCATACTGCTACCCCTTCCCACTACCACTTACTATTACCCTTTACCACTGCTACCGTATCACTGTCCATCACTAGTCCTTACTACTACTACTATTACTACTACTACTACTATTACTACTACTACTACTATATTCATGTATATTGAGCTGACACACCGCCAATGATCTTTTTGTCAACGCTACGAAGGCTTTGTCACGTGGTCCTACCTTCACCTTCCTGGGGTCACTGACACAACAACAACATCGTAATAATTGTTCTTGACAGTGACAGGTGATATGATTGGTCCCTCCCTCACACACACACACACACACACACACACACACACACACAATATTAGTAATAAAGGCACCGAAGAACGTGTGTGTATGTGTGTGTGTGTGTGTGTGTGTGTGTGTGTGAGGAAAATGAACATTCAAGAACATACTTAGAAAAAATGAGCAACAGAAGACTCATATAAGGAGAACAGTGATAGAGAAACAACAGAATAACAGAACAACAGAATAACAGTGGTGGAGCAGATATTAAAACACTTGTGAGATGATAGGAAAAAATAAAAGTGGCCGGAACTGTTGTTGACTGAAACACTCACACGATACAGTATCTTGTCTGCTATCTACACTATTAATTACATCATCTCAGTTCAGTAATAAAATAGATATAATCAAGTACGATTTTAACATCACCAATTAATGAAAAAATCAAATATATGAATCTCTTAAAGTCGTTATTTCCATCTGTGGGTAGAACATCAGAATTTTTGTTTAAACTTGAAATCTGAAGAAAAAAAAATCCGGATTACTAAAGGCTATAGCGATACTGAGAATAGGGTACAGGTCATGTGTGTGCTCAAAACAGAGACCACCCACTCTTTGACACTCTTGCCAGGCGCCTCGTTGGCTCAGGGAGAAGGAGCCAATTCATTTATCATTCACGGAAGGACCCGCTCACTGACGACGGGCAATTTCTGAAAGACTCTGATAGGCACATGAGGCATAGCTATTGGATCATGACCAAGAGGTGAGTCTCTGTTTGTGTGTAAGAGGTCCTTATATCATTACTTCTTGGTCAAAGGTTTATAATGGACATCGTTTACTATCATGAAATAGACAATTTATACCAAAAGTAGGTTCGCTCTTAAATGTTTTCCTTTATTAATTGGTTGTCCTAAAACAAGAATAAACATAGACTGCCTCCATCACAATCAATCATTCACCATCACCTTAAATCGGCCACCACCTTGGGTTAGCCGCCTCACTCTTGCCTCGAGTCTCCCAGGCCCCTCATGTACCTTCAGGCTTACTCGATTCCTTCACCTTCCTGGGAGTCCATTTCTTCTTGATTTTTGTCCTATCTTGAGGTATTCACTCGAGAATCTCTCCGACCAGCTGTTATTGATCTGTTCGTCTGGTCCGCCAACTGGTGATTCAGTCTCTCAAACCTTGCAAAAATTCCTTTATATAACACCTTTAGTTTACGTTGTCATCTTCACGTGAACCCATTGCTCTTCTCATACAATAGTTTCCGTTCTTTGTGTCACTGTAACCTGTGATGACTTTTATCCCCATGTTGTTAACTGACTAACTACATAGTGCCAACAGCCCAAAACTTACCAACTTCATTACATTCTCTGTTAATAATGACCACGATATTACTGCTGGGAGTCGGAGGTTGTGATGGATGTACACCGACAACAAAGGCTTGATACCCTCCCAGCTGTCAATGTAATCCGATGATGGGTTGAATAGGGAAGAGTTATTAAATAGAGGTCGTCAGAAGGGTGACTGTGGGAGTATCCATCGATCAAATAAACCATAACTTCAAGAGATGTGAAACGCTGGATGTTTTTTTTTTAGGTTCCTGTTGTAAAAATATTAGATCTTTTTAGTTTTTTTACTGCACTAAATTGAGGTTTACTGCTACAGCAGGCTAGGCTACCTAAAGAGAACAACAGTATTCCATTTGGCAGCACAGATGGCTAACATATATATTAACTAACTGTTAATTGGTAAAATAGAGTCAAGCTCTGAATACGAGTCCGCCTTTTACTGTGGCACATTTGGTCAGTTGTTAGACGTGGATTATTATAGCTATCGTAAGGTCCCGTCTATAGTACAGTGGCTTCACCTCTGTTACTGTCGCTGCTGGTTGGTGATGAGGGCTTGTTATATAGTGTACTGCCGGTCAGGTTACACGACAAGAGGAGAGAAAGTGAGGAAGGAAAAGACAGAGAGCGAGAGAAAGTGAAGGAGGAAAAGATGATATGAGAGAGAAAGTGAGGAAGGAAAAGAGAAGGAGAGAGAAATAGTAAAATAAAGGCATAAAACATTAATAATTTTGAAGGAACGAGAAATTATTAAATATAATGGGATATACAAAGCTGAACATAAATACAGTTCTCTTAACTCATACAACCATTAGAGCTATTAACATTATCGAGGAAGTACCAGCCAAAAAGACACGTATTCACACCCGAACTGAAGTTAATATACAGAGTCTATGAAGAGCCATTGTCTGAAAATCCACGACTAACAAGAACAGACAGACATACAGACATATTCACTGTTATATATTCCCCAACGGCTATTTGAGAGGAGGATAAAAGAAGAAAACAATAAATAAAGAGATATGATTCTGTTCTGTTGCATGAATCAGAGAATGTGTGAAACAGAAAGGTAATTTGATGTCGTGAATCATGTGTGAATTAGTATGGGGTTGATGTTGACAAGAGGATACCAGGGAGTATGACTGTAAAGAGAATATTCATTGTGTATTGATGACCAGGAAGGGGAAACAAGTGTAAAGTGTAAGCGAGTGTAAGTGTCTAATGTAAGTGTTTAGTGACGCTAACGATAGAGTAGTGAAGTGTTTCGAAAGTTATAAGACAAGATTGAGAAAATAGAGCATTACGATAAAAAAGACAATGTTCATTTGTAAGATGTGCCTCAGACTTGCACAAAAAACGTCCTTTACAAGACATCCTCTACATTAGTTAACACCGTACTTGCCTAAAGACACAGAGAGCAGTGAGCTGTACATCTGACAATAAACTTTAAACACCTAGTCGGCTTTAGTTGGTAAATAAATGTAATTATTTTAGTTTAATAGGATCAATACAATATACAATAGTGACAATTATATTCACCATCATCCACTTTACTATACTTAATATGAACGGCAAATTTCGTTTCTAGCGGCGGGCAAATCACAGAGTTCCATTCCTATACATTTGATTGTTTACTTGCCGTGTGTGTCCAATAATGTTTGCCAACTCAGCCCGGTACAGGAGTCAGTCACATACGATGTTTAATGTATTTCCCTCTGCTTTGTCGTGTAAACATCCCAAATTAACATTTGGGATTCTTCGCTAAGAGAAACTTATGAGCTTGTGACAAACACAAGTGAAATATATATGGATATCATTTCAGTAGCGATAATTGAGCTTCTGCAATATATTTTTGTATCAGTAACGAGTATTGTACCATTTCTGGGAACGACAAAATATAAACAAACTTTTCATCACTAGGGAGAATTTCACACATCTGGCCTAAGCCAATGAAAAACAATATACAGTATTGGCGGAATCCCGCACCACGATAACCAAAATTAACACAACTCAACTGGGGATAAAAAGACCTTCAAATGTAAAAAAAAAATGAATGGAGAGAGAGAGAGAGAAAACCGTTCCTCAACACTATCATCACGGAAAAGACAAGACAGACGACAAGACATGAATAGTAACAGGTGACATGAGAGGACATTAGGCATCAACGTCACAGAGTACCAGACGATCGGTTCGCAGATCAAATAGGCCCCAATCCAAACGGGCTCTAATCCTATTCGAAATCACCTGGAGAAGCACAATTTGATCAATGATTCCCAGCATGGCTTCACAAGCGGATGTTCTTGTCTAACTAATCTATTAACATTCTTTTCATCAGTTTTCGAATAGGTGGACGAGGGGCACAATTATGATGTGGTATATCTCGACTTTAGCAAAGCCTTTAACAGAGTCCCCCACGAAAGACTAATTAGAAAGGTAGAAGCTTATGGCATCAAAGGTAACATCCTTAAATGGATTAGGGCGTGGTTACATGGCAGGAAACAGCGAGTGAGCATTAACGGCACTAAGTCCCATTGGAGCAACATCACAAGTGGAGTTCCCCAAGGCTCAGTACTTGGACCATTATTATTTATTATATACATAAACGACATAGATATCGGCATAGACAGCAACATAAGTAAATTTGGTGATGACAATAAAATAGGACGTGTAATTAAATATGACGAGGACTCCGGAAAACTACAGGAAGATCTAAACAAAATTTTCGAACTGTCTGAAAAATGGCAGATGAAATTCAATGTGGACAAATGTAAAGTACTCAGTATAGGAGATGTAAACAGGGAAGCCAGTTACCAGATGAACAACGATGCCATTGAGAAATCCGACTGCGAGAGAGATAAGTAGGAATCTTAAGCCAAGTAAACAATTTGGTTTTGCTCGTAACAAGGCTAATAAAGTACTTGGGCTCATAAAAAGGAGTGTTAGTTACAAGACTAGCGAGGTCATCTTAAGATTACATCTTGCCCTTGTGAGACCTCACCTGGATTACGCAGTTCAGTTCTGGTCACCGTATTACAGAATGGATATAGAATTCGTGGAAAGAATCCAGAGGAGAATGATAAGACAAATCCCGGGCAATAGGAACCTTGAGTACAGAGACAGGTCAAAGCATCTTAATTTGCACTCCCTCGAGAGACGTAGAGTGAGGGGCGACATGATAGAGGTGTATAAATGGAAGTCAGGGCTAAAGAAAGGGGAAATTACAAATGTACTCAAACTATCCAACCAGGAGCGAACTCGTAACAATGGTTTTAAATTAGAAAAATTTAGATTTAGGCGCGAAATAGGTAAACATTGGTTTGGAAATAGAGTAGTGGATGAGTGGAACAAGTTACTAAATATCATCATTAACTCGAACACGCTGGGTAGCTTCAAACATAGGTTGGATGTTTATAGGAGCAATAGGGGTTGGGTGTAAATGGGACTGCCCAGTATGGACCAATAGGCCCGCTGCAGTTTCCTCCATTCTTATGTTCTTATGTTCTTATGTTCTTATCTCACATTACACATACACACCACGTACTGTACAAGCGTGTGTGAGTCAATAAGACGCATTATACTGTAAGTTTCTCCACACTTCAGCACGCCTTCTTTTCTGTTGTGGTTGTACACGTCACTAGAGGCTTTTACAGCAATAGCCATTAATAAGAAGCATGAATACACCTGCTTCACTTTCCTAAAATCAAGTAAAGTCGACGCCAGGTAAGTTGGTGTCAAAGAACAATGTCCTTTACGAGGTTGATAATAATATAATCAGAATGTTGTGTTAATCGTCTACTGAGTTATGACCTCTTGGAGTATGCTGGGAGGAACCTGTTTCCCTATACTGCCAAATCTTTTGCCACCTAAGGGAATCATATCTGCTTCAATTACTATCAAACAGTTATTCTCTGTGAACTAAGAACAGTGACTAAAGGGGATGTTAATCATTCAGATAATCTTAATTCCCCATCAATCTCTGGTCAAATAAACAAATATCTAAAACTGTATTGTTATATTACGAGACTAAATATATTCCACACCATAACGTTTTAGGACACAGTGAGGCAAATTTATGATGAAAAAAAAAAATATCCCGGCCAGAACAGAACAGCCGTATTTTTCTTTTCTCCAGGAGAGCCTCGAGACCCAACAATACCTCTGCTTTGTTTCTTTTTTAACTCAGAACAGGAATGAATAAAACGACAAAGAAATGTATAAAGAAAAAATAGATAACGAAAACGTGAGGTAATAGGCTGTAAAGAGTGTAAAAGCTAGGTTAGGTTAGGTTAGGTTAGGTTAGGTTAGGTAAGACATTGGGGTGTATACTGTACAGTCCCCTTCACGAATGCGTTTACTGGGGCTCGTCAGGTTTTGTGCAGTGTGGCAGCGCTGTGTTTGTTTACATTAGACAGAAGGAAACTCACAGTAGTAAACATATTCTGGAATCAAATTAAAACATTATTAAAACTAATATATCAACGATAATGATGTGTGGAATATTCATATGACGAGCCCCTGTAAACACACACGTGAAGGGGACTGTACACTAATTCTGAATAACTATAATTGTAAAGTTGGTGGGATAATATGAGTATAACTTTATAGAAGCATAAGGTAAGCTCTACTAAGGTTGGTTAAAGATGAGAAGACAACATCACGATGCAAACAGATAAAATAAGGTAAAGAATGGGGAATAAGGAACAACAAGGGAAAAGCGTCAAACCTTCCCACCCTCTCATCCCCACCCATTACTTCCCCCTCCCTTTACTTTCTTCCCCCACTCCCCCTACCTTCCCTCCAATCCCGCTTCCCCTACACCCTCTACCTTTCCCTAATCTTCCCCCCCTTCACTTTTCCTCCCTAACACCTCTTCCTATCACTTCCCTCACCCTTTTCTCCTACCCTCTCTAACTCCCCCTCCTCCCCAATCCCTTTACTCTACCCTCCCTCCTTATTCCTCCTACCTTCCTTCCCTCCTCCCATACAGTCTTCCCTGTTTACACTTACCTACAGACCAGACCGTCACACCCCACCATTATCGCCCCTCGGTCGTGTCTCAATGAAGAGAACCAACCGAGCCAAGAGAGGGACAAAGCATCCGGCCAGCGTCACCTCAACCGTCCATAAGACCTTCACAAAACTACTGAGGAGTGTAGTAAATTGGGAACGAGTGTGTGTGTGTGTGTGTGTGTGTGTGTGTGTGTGTTAGGGAGGTAGTGTGTGTGTGTGTGTATTTCCCCCAACTCATCTGTATATTTAGATATGAATTAAAGTTCAGTCCAGAGGTGACACTACACTGGGTTTGGGGTCCACAGATATAATGAAATGTATCTTTTTTACACACACACACACACACACCAGCCCTTAATAATTCCCGTACATACTTCAGTGAGAACAAATCACCTTATAATCCAATAAACAAGAGAAAGATTCGATAAATCAATTACCAAAGGCAGTGTGGTGGCGGGAGGCAGCAGGTGGCCCTACCAGCTCTTCCATTACCACGCTCTTGTGAAGTAAAACTGACGATGATGAAGAGCTTAAACCATGGACAAATATTTCACTCTATGTATTTAAAGGTAAAACTTACAATTACCTGCAATACCATATATATCACTTAATTTTCGTTATATGAAGTATACATTACACCAAGGACAATATATTTCACTTTATGTAATGTATGGAAAAATAGTCTAAACCAAGACAATATGTTTCACACTATATAAAGTTTACACTACACCAAGGCAACTTAATACACAGCAAATGAGGAGCTAAGACAAGATTTAAGGGAAGGACGGCAACAAGCAGCCTGTACTGATACCGTCTACTCTCTTCCTGCCAAGGATTGAAGACCCCAAGAATTGTTCCATTACCACATCCATGTCAGTGTAGTAATAATAATAATAATAATAATAAACGGTTTATTAATAGAGTTGCAGCCGGTGGCTGAAAATATACAGACTTACATTTGATTTAGACATAATGATATAATATGCGTTGAATACATTTACAGGGCTGTACGGTACATAAATCAGGAGTTGTTTATTATTTTAACAATAGATGGGATGGTGCTATGCTTATATCTATCGGTGCGGGCTCTTATGGGCTGAATTTTGTTGTAGTGGCGGACTGCGCGAGGTGGGTGGGGGGCTGCCCGTGGCAGGAGGTGGCGATGACGAGGGTGGTGCATTAGTTGGCTGCCAAACCTTTCCAGTGCTTGGTGGTGGAGGTCACTGAGGGATGGCATGTATTTGTGTGTGTGTGTGTGTGTGTGTGTGTGTGTGTGTGTGTTTATAATTAATAACGATTTATTAAAAAAAAGAGGAAGCCAAAAGGTTGAAAATATACAATAAACAGGAATAATTTAAGTTGCATAATATACAAGTGACATCCGTAGTACAGTCCACGACACTTATAGGCTACACAGACTGGCGGCCTCGAAATTCCTAACCAGCAACTTCGCTGGCTGCATCCCTCCTTCACCTCCAGAAACACACAAACCAGGCAATTAATCTGTGGTCAGCCAAGGTGTAAAGTTAACTCTTACCCTTGAACACGTTAGTATTAATAAATTAAAAAAAAAATATTTCTGTTTCTAAAACCTCTCAATGTAATTGTTTTAGTTACGAACATAATAGAATACATAATAATATGATGTTGGAGCTTCGAAACAGACAGTATGTCGATAAGGAGGAAGAATATTGAGCAAGAGTTGAGTTCATAGATGAAAAACATATCCGTCCACCAACCATGTCCGTATTCATGTGTGGGGCCGAAACAACGCAAGATAGCGTGCCCATAAAGTTATGTTTGCAACCTGTAACATGGTTGACTTCAGGATACTCTATATCAAATTACTTTATGAAATCCCGCATATCTGACAGTAAATAACAAATCATAATTTAATATGAATGTGAAGTATATAGTAAAGTAAAGAGGTCTACAATTTTTTACGGAGATAATTAAGATCAGCACAATATGTGTGAAAAACAACAGAGCGGCCGAGTGAGGGTGAATGGATGACGACTCCCCACGGCGTCAGGGATGTCATAGAGACGAGGCAGAGTTTAGTGCCGAAACATATGTTGCAATCCTTAATGATTTTTTCCTCCCCTCTCTCCGCTCCGGCCCCATAATATTTACTACTACTGAAAATCACAAGGTTATACTACTACTACAAACTGCCATACAGTAGTTAATAGTTTGATTAATTACACAGGTAATCTAAGAAACGCCTAACATCTTGTCTCTCAACACCTTTCATGAATTGAGTTTAAGATGATTAACTTTCTGTGGTTGTCTGTAGTCTGTCTAACATATTAAACCACACAATATACCAGACAGATGTGTGGAGACACTAGCGTAGCTAGGGGGGGGCGGGGGGGGGGGGGGCGGGGGGGGCGGTCCGCCCCGGGCGGCACTTTTGGGGGGCGGCACTTTTGGGTCTGCTCATCACCCATATCTGCAGCTACTGGAGACGTTAATCCATCCCTTTGTATCGGCGGCAAGTTAATTCTTGTCGTGTCTGACCTAACACCTGACCCACATCATCACGGCCACGTCATGAGCTACACCCTTGCTATGCGCCCCCCCTCCCCCCCCCCCCCCCCCCGCCACACACACAACCTGTAGCCTGTTGAGGATTAAGGAAACATCTTCAAACAATTGCTGTTAGTGTTGCTACCTGTGAGAGGAGTTTTTCGAAACTAAAACTGATCAAGAATTACTTAAGATCTACTATGAGCACCTTGCGGTTGAGAAATCTTGCCATACTGTCTATAGAGCAACAATTGACAGATGAAATAGTTTTTGACAATGTCATTGAAGAATTTGCCAACAAAAAAACAAGAAAAGTTACTTTGTAGAAAGTTGTAGTTTTCATTTCAGAAATAAAGATGGTCCTAATTTTTTACACTTTTTTACTTTTTTCCCTATCCTATATGTCGTTTTTGCTTTTTGTTTAACTGTTACTTATAAAGTTTAAGTATGTTTGGTGTGTATTTAAAGCATACTATATTTGAGTATGTGAAAGTACAGTAATATTATAATGGTACACAAACTATTTAATATATATATATATATATATATATATATATATATATATATATATATATATATCTATATGAGTGAGTCACTGTGCAATATGTATTTTTTGTGGGGGCACGGGGGGGGGGGGGGGGGGCCCACACACTCTAGCTACGCCAGTGTGTGTGGAGACTGTTGGTAGCTCTGGTTTAGTCGTGGTCTGGGTTGGTAGTCCTGAGACAACACACACGTCTTCGAAACCGTTGACTTTCGGAATAAGAAAATATTTTAAAATTTGTTCTATTGTTATTTGTTAAGTTTTATGCAGATTTATTTTATTTTCGTTTGTTTCTCGTTTGTTTGTTTGTCTTTTATAAACAAATAAAGAAAGATAAATAATATAAACAAATCTGGATACATTTTGTCACCAGTTGAATGACACCACTTTGAGACATCGATGACGTAAGTGTTTCTAGGGTTCAGGAACAGCTTTTCGATACATCAGACTCAATCATCCAAAAACGAGTTATACAAACTAAAACATTGGCCTATAATCTTTTGTAATACATTGCTTTATACATAATAATTAGAACAGATAAAGACAAAGATCTCTAAAGCTAAATGTGTGGAGAAACGAATGAGTAAAACACGACCAAACACAATCCCTTATAGCACTAGGACGAGGTTTGGCCGGTTCGCTCTACCAAGACAAGACGTACACAGTGTTTCTCTACCTTAGTGCCGTTAAGGAGGTACACGAAGGCATATAGACAAACAATAGCTGGTGAAGAGAGTGAAATTGAAGAGGACTGTAAAGTATCGTCCGTGTAGTAAAGTGTTTGTAAGTGTGGTGAAGTACATAAGACGTCATAAAGTGTTTATAAATGTTGTAAAGGAGTTATACTGTAAGTGTCTCAAAGTGCACCTGTATCATAAGGTGTCAGTAAGTAACGTCAAATATTATAAGTGTTGTAAAGTGTTTGTGTTATGAAGTCTTATAAGTGATGTGAAGTGTTTGTGTCAAGAAGACTTATAAAGTGTTACAAAGTAATTATGGGGGCCTAAAACTTCCATATGTGTCATAAAGTGTCGTAAAGTGGCATAAGGTATACAGTAGTGTCATAATGTGTCACGTTATGCCACAAGGACCCGTGTGATATTCAAAATTTTTATAAAGTGATTTTAAGTGAAAGTAGGTCTGATAAAGTGCCATACAGTCTAATAAGTGTCGTATAATATCGTAAGATCTGGTGCACAATGAAAAAGTGCTATGACGTGTCAGAGGTGTGTTTTGAAATGTTTTAAGGTATCAGTGTCCTAAAGTGACTTGAGGTGTCCTAAAATGTCACGAAACGCCCTAAAGTGATTTGAAGTGTTGTAAAGTGTCAGCGTGTCCTCAGGTGTCAAAGTGTCTTTTAGGTGTCGAAGCGTCATGAAGTGTTCTAGAGTATTAAAGTAGCCTAAAGTGTCTCAAATTATCATGAAGTGTCCTAAAGTGTCAGTGTTCTAAAGTGACGTAAAAAGCCATATAGTTTCATAGTGTCATAAAGTGTCATAAAGTCTCAAAGTCTCGAATAGTTTTAAAGTGTCCAAACATCATACAATAGTGTCATATGTGATATAGAAAAGTGTCGTGAGGTGCTGTGAAGTCTCGCAAGATGTCGTGAAGTGTCATTGATATTGTAAAGTGTTTCAAAGTGTCGCAAGGTGTAAAGTGTGTTAGGGAGTACAGCAAGGTGTCATGAAGAGGGTGTCAGGAGGTGACCCTATACAGCGCCAGGGTTTACGCGACCACCAGCACAAGGTAACTACTAATAATACTACTGTTGTGTTCTTGACATATTGAACAAGTTCTCTTAGTCATCCATTTGGTATAAACTAATGCTTAAGATCATTGATTCTGCCTTAGTTGTTCCTGTAAGTTAAGTGTGAATAATCATATAGGTGTGTGGGATAGGTAACCTCAACTGGATATTTTATTTTCTTTTTCCAGGTAAGTGTGAGTTAAAACAGCTCTTTGAGGGATATTGACACACCATACCACAGGTACGTCCAACTTATCATATTCATTTATTGTTATTTTATTCAGCAGTTAAGTCTAGAGTCCTTCCCAACCCACAACAGTTTTAAAGAAACGTTTCACCTTTTCTCCTCCATGTTTGAGGACATCGGTGTCTCTCTCTTAGCAGTGAGTCAACGTGATGCCCCACTCGTTCATGCGGACGCTTTGACTTGACTTCATGCTTGTAGATAAGGATGAAGGGCTATTGCTTGTTGCTGGGGGGAAGGAGGGGGGGGGGGGGGTTAGGAGAAGGTGAATGAGGGGGAAATTTGAAGGAAAATAAGAGAGTAAAGATATTCGGGCTCTACCAAATAAGCTGTATTTTATTTATTTTTTTTGTTGATCTTTGACTTTTCTCTCGATCACGTTTCGTCATTGCAGTATTCAACAATACAAGGAAGAGATGACTACCACTGGCCTGGTTCTTTATGGAGCTGCCTGAGCATCGTATCTTTTGCTTTAATAAAGGTGGGAAGAAAACAGCAGAGAGGGGTTGGAGGGGCTTCTGTAAGGAAGTGGTGTTGGATCTAACTTGCTACTTTGGTTCACTAGGAGGTGTACACTCGGTAAAAAACTACCGTTACAATTCCTGCTCGAAACAAACTAACACTACAAACTAAGTGTTACAAAAAGGCCCCTGAGACATTCTTCGCATTGGTAGCCCTGCGAGTGTATGGGTTCGGCACTCTGAAACGAAACCCAGTACTAGACTTTCCGGAATTATCGACCGTATGGTAAAACGTCGTTGGTCCGGATTCCATTAGGACGACATGCGAAACTGTGGAGCTGTTCAGATGTTTCGGAACAACATGGTATTTTATCCAATGCGATTAAAGAATGACAGTACAAATACAGATTCGAAATTCGGTTACAAAATAATCTCATACCTTTACTATATTCACTAATTCTGCCAAACATATAATGCATTCCTATACTATATCTCATCTACTTCCATGGTTACTGTAGTCCACTGTGTGTGAAACATTTACTGTAACATACAGTTTAACTCATCTAGATATATTGACATTCTCCACTCACATTGTAGCAAAGTAATTCAATATTGTCGATAAAATAGCTAATTTAGGCCTACCAAATTAAGTACGAAATGTCTCTCATTGAGGCCTACCAACCCTCGATAGACCACGGCAATGATCAGTTGGACCCCACCTGTACCGAATGCATATATCTTTTTATTTTAATTGAAAAGGTTGACATTTGTGTTGGCAGTGTTTTAATTGGCTATTCATTCTATGCGAATTTTAGTTTTATTTTGTTATTGTATTGCTTTGAGGTTGTTAGTTGTATCTTGGTACTGGTGCTGGGTTTAGTCTTGTTCTGCTCCATTTGAACCACGAGTGTTCTCTTATTTTTCTTTCCATTTCATCATCGAACCAGTGAGTTACAGCTTCTAACTCTAACTCTCTCACGTTCTTTTAGCTTTGTTGTATATGTCTACATTTACTGCCTCGATGTTGGCTCTCCTATGCAGTTCTTCGTTTGTTATTCTTTGTTCATATCTGATTTTATATATAATTCATACACATTTATTTTGTATTGTTTGTAGTTTCTTGATTCTTGTGTCACTGAATGTGTTAATTACTACAGACGAGGAGGTTATTATTGATTTTATTAGTGCTGAATATAGTTTTAGTTTCTTTTGTGTATTCAGGTTCTGTGCTGCGTTGTTTGTTGCTCTTTTCGTTAATGAAGCTTTGGGATCCGGCTTTTGTGATCTCGAGTCCTAATGTGGGACCTTCATTGGCATTTGGGTATATTTCTTCATCCACGACGACTGGTTCGACCCTTTGTTTGGCAATTGGTATGATTTTAAATTTGTTAATATTTGTTTTAATCTTCCATTTTCTTTCATAACCTATTATGTTCTTTACTGCATACGCTGGGTGGTGTGCCATCATTGCTTCTGACTTCCAGGGGTATGATATGATTTGTGTGATGTCATCTGCGAAGATGATATGTTCGCCATGTTGTGTTGGTTCTGGTAGGTTACTTGTATATATTGTGAATAATGTTGGGGACAGGACGCCTCCTTGGGGGCACTCCACATCGAAGTCTAGGGTTGGACGTACCAATTTGCAGCGCTACTCTCTTTCTGCGGGCAGGTACAGTTGTAAGATTTAAGATTTTGTACTTTAGGCCTGTATGCTACATTCTATCAAAGGCCCTTACCACGTCTCTCAGGAAAAGGTTTAGTTGGTTTCCATGTTTTTCTTTGGCGATGATTTCTGTTATTATAGCAATTGCAGCTTGGGTTCCTCTCCCTCTCCTGAAGCCATGTTGTCTTGGGTTATGTTATTATTTGTATCCAGGAATTTTTGTGGCCTGTTGTTTATTATGAGCTGTAGAAGTTTGCCAGTTATTTCCAGTAAAGATGTCGGTCTGTGGTTGGTTATATGTTTTGGATCCTTGCCTTCTTCGGGGATGAAGATCATTTTAGCGCATTTGATAGCATCGGGGAAGTAACCGGCTGATCGGGTTGAGTTGTATATATTTAGGAGTGCTTGTATTGGTCTGTTAGGTAGGTTTAATGGCATATTTCGAGTTATGCCAATTATTCCAGGGGATTTTTCCTTAAATGTACGTAAGCTGTGTAGTAGTTTGTCTTGTCCTATGAATCTATTGGGTTTTAGTCTATCTCGGTTACCTGTATGGTAGGGCGTTTATCAAGTATTTCGCTCTCCTAGCCAGTCATTAATGGCTTCATCTGATATTCTGAATATATTTTTTCCATCCTCTTCGTAAAGGCTTCTTGTATTTCTTGATCTGTATAAAGTTATTCTCCGTTTTGGTCTTTTATATAGGTTACTGTTTGTGTTTTTGGTGTCGTATCTATGTTTAATATTAGACTGTTCCATTTCTCGTTAATTTTTATATAGTCTTTTAGAAGGTCTTGCTGAATTTCCCTTACGCTTTGTAGTAGTTCTCTAGTGGGTTCTGCTTGTTCTATATATGTCATTGTATTGTACTTGTAGCGTCTTTAATGGGTTTATTACTTAGAAGGGTTCTGTATGTCATTACTGGGGTTGTTTGGTTAATTTCTTGCTATATGGCGTTGTGTACCTTATCGAGTTGTTCGTCGATTTCTTCAAGTGTTGCTGGTTTTACATTTAGATATGGGTAATTTTCCAGTAGTTCGTTGTATTTTATCCAGTCTGCTTTGCTCACATGGGGTAATGGGACCTTGATCTATGTGGTAGTTTAGGAATATTTTATTGTTACACAGGATTTTGTCGGGGGTTGAGTCGCTGTTTGGTTCCATCCATGTGGTGAAGCACGGTCCCAGGTGTAGTAGTAGTCATCCAGTGTGTATTATTCTTTCTATGTTGTTATTGTTGCCATTGTTAAATATGCGATGTTTAGCATTAAAATCTTCCAGGATGTACATTGGGATATTGTAGTTTATTAGTTTAAGGAGGTCTTTGATAGGGAGGAATGGTCTTCTTGGGGGTAGGAAAGTTGTTGTTATAACTGTTTCGCCTTGAGTTGTCTGTCGCTTGATGGCAATAAATTCATTGATAAAGTTGTCCACTGCCACTCCGTCGTGTTTGTGCCCTCTTTTGTTCTATTGGTGAGCGTCATAGTTGAATAGTTTAATTTTTGTTGTTGTTAGGTTCGCCATGTGCACTTATTCGAATTATGTCCTGACTGATTTCGTTGTTTATGTTGCTGCAAGATCTTGACTGTTTTCAATTGAAGATGATCTAATATTTATTTTTCTTTGAGGGTTGTAGTTGATCATTCTCCATACAGTGTCTTGATTAATGATTATACCGTCCATCTGTGTACTGTCATACAATATCATTTGATGTAACTAAATCCTCGATGAGTTTTCCCTGGAAGTTTTTTCTGTGGTGGGAATGATATTTTTGATGTTGATTGAACCTAAGTCCAATATATGATGCGTCTTCAGGTATTTGAGGGGGGGGGGGGGTTGCTTCCTCTTGGTCATTGTTTTTCTCTTTTGTCCCGCGTCTTGTGGTATTCTTGGGTCTCTTGGCTTCTCGTTTATTTCTCCTGGTTGTATTGGCTTTTCAGGCTAGGTATCGTGGGTTGCTGGTGTTGTTGTTGTTTCTTTGGGAACGTCTAATCTTTGTCTAAAGTGTTCAGTAAGCTGGAGTGCTGATGGCGTGTAAGAGGTTTGTTGATTTTGGGTTTGATGGGAAGTTCATTCTTGGCAATGTTGTTTATTTCCTGCCTTCTATTAAGTTTATCGTCATAGGAGCTTGGAGCTGTAATGTTATGGAGGTGCACATGTAATATGCCTCACCATTACCTTGACGTGATCTGTTCCGCTGATCTCTTGGTTTTATGCTCAGGGTGCATGACCACACTAAGTCCATTCATGGCAAAGATTTGTTTTACTTTAGTGGTAAGCAGTTTGTCTGCATCGTTTTCATTGCGGCAAATGATTCTAAATCCCTCGTTCTGGTTGAACACCCTATTGAAGGTCACGCCTCGCTCAACATATGCTAGGGTAATCACATTTAATCTCTCAAAAGGTTTTTCTTTGTCTCTTACTTTTATTCTTAGGTTTACTGTCATTGTGCATGTAGAAGGTTATTGGAGGCCCTTCTGTTTTACAAAAGACAACCCCCGCACAGTGGAGTGACTGCACGATCACAGTCGTCACTATGGGATCGGCCTGTTTGTCCCCGACCCCCAATGAACACACACAATCCCACTCATCTGTGAGGTGTGCGCCACTGGAGGGGCTCTAGCACGAATAGTTAAAAAAAATGAAAAATATTGCAGGTGCCTCGGCCAGGGTAAGTAATAAGAAATCTTAGAGTGGAGAAAAAGTCCTCCAACCACGTCAGGAAGGCCAAGACAGCAGCAGGAATGTGGGTCACTCACACTACCCGCAGGGAGAACAGCTGTTGTTGGCAATCCCGAGCGTTCGTGAGGATGTCTACACTATTCTTGAGTTGTGTAGAGGCGTTACCCAGTGACGATCGAGGTTATTTGCTCAATTAAGCCGGTTTTAAGAGTTGTTCTGGTTGGTGAGGTCGAGATACGGTCTGTGGTTAAGTCGTGATTTGGCTGTTCAAGGAAGGTGCGTTCTCACTGCTGCTAATCACCAACTGGATATTGTCGTCAGGAATATTGACTGTTGCTGCTATTGCTGTTCGACGAATATCCACGCGGACATCGAACTAACCCTGTGTCCTAATATCGTCTTTTTGGTCGTCTGTGGTCTCGTCACTACAGGAGTCCCCCTCTCCCCTTCCCTCGGGCCGTCTGAGAAGATATCGGAGCTCCCCCCCCCCCCCCCCACCTTCTTCCCATCAGAGCCTCGCCTAAAACAGTTGAGTGATCACCCTCACCCGTTTTAGAGGCATCCGGATCTCTCCTGGGAAGTTCTTGCTACACAGAGATATAATGACCCTCACAATGCTGCCATGTTTTCATTATCCTGATTTTCAGGCTGCTAACTTATCTGCTTCGTGTTTTGGAGTCTTCATGTCCTCTATATCAGCTGTCGATTCGTCAAACAGGTTCCAGCCCTAATTGGTAACAACCGAACCAAACCATTATGATTGGGACTTAGTAATAACAGGTCCCGATCCCAGTAAGTACTAATTCCAATGGATCCCAATTTTAATGGGCTCCATCCGTGTAATGATCAGGGCCGCATTGCTTCATGGACGATTAGGATTATACACTTTTTGGGACGAGAACCATTTGATGATCTTGAAATTGTTAGTATTGACCCTGTCACAGGTCAACATCAGATATCAATATTTTCGGTGAGTTGGGTCTCTCCCGTTTTAGACGTGTGGGAGCGTCTTCACACTGATGCCTGAGGAACGTCGCCATTACTCGGGAGCATTGGACCACCTCCTCGTGATTTTAGAACATCGAAGTATTTTTCGATGTAATTTTTCGCGATGCCGCTCTTTTCTAAGCTTGCATCGGACACCTTTTTTCCAAAGGTTTATGAAGATAGAAAGTCATCCGGTTTACTGCACTTGGAGCGCCGTTCCTTGTTGACCGGCGTTAAATTTCTTTCTCTCAGTATTTCTCCCGGACCGAAAGTTTGGGGATTTACAGTTTGGCAACGATGCCGTCCGTTCGTCCGTCTGTCCGTTCATCCGTGACAGATTTCATATTCACTCTGTAACTCGCCACAAACGCGATGGATTAAGTTCAGTATTAGTGTGAGAGCTTGCATTAAGGCAGGGTCTTACAGGGCAGTACTGGACGTGTTGACAGTTCAGTATTTCAGATAATCAAGGTTGTCTTATTTTGTATTCCTTTTCCTTGGGGGGGGGGGGGGGGGGGGGGGGGGGCTTTAGGAAACTTCGTTGTTTTGGGGGGTTAAGCTATTTTAAATGTTTCATACTTTGTACTGTATTGTAAAGTTGTAATGAATTAAAAATTCACAGCATTCACTGGAACAAATGAAGCTATTTTCAGTACACAAATAGAATTAAGTATTAATGAGGAAGAAGTTCCAAGGAAGAAATGACAGTAAATACATATTAAAATTGTTAACACAGAACACTACTGAGTTATATTCAGCCAGCAAGCCTTTGTTGTGTTAGACCTAGCACGGAAGAATATGGCTCTATCCTAACTAGGCTAAGCACAGGCAAATATGGTTGCTAAGTGTCGTAAACATAAGGTTGGTATTGGTATGTTTTACCACCACCACAGCCCACCCTTAAGGTCATATTATAGAATGGTGGGGTTCAACCTTTATCTTCTACAATTTATTAAGGCTATTTAAGATGTCTAATTGACTAGCCTTAACATCGGCATAGTTGTCGTAAGTAACAGTAACATTGTGTCATTTCCCGATACAGAGACTTACATTAGACATCCCTCACCACTCCACTGGGTGTTTTTCACAGCAACTACGGATCGCGAGCGCAAGTGGAGATAGGAGGGAGATAGGAAGGAACTGGTTCACAAATAGGGTGGTGGACGAGTGGAACAAGCTTAGCAACTTTGTAGTAAGTGCTGGAACGCTGGAAAGTTTCAAAGGGAGGCTGGATAAATTCGTGGATGATAGAGAGTGGTAGTAACTCTCGACAGGAGCTGCCATGCACATTGCACAGGCCAACCGGCCTATTGCAGACTCCTTATTTTCTTATGTTCTTATGTTCTTAACTCGAGCCAATCCAAATTCACCATATTTTGACACCAAATTAACGTCTCGTGCAACATAAAATAAATTATTTTTAATTATTTTCATATAATACTATTCTATCACATTAACTTGTTTTTTCTTTTAAAACTGGTAGCCCAAGTGGAACGTGTATAGTTAATTATAATCCTACCACCACCCATTTGGAGGAAGGTATATAAAAACACATTTATTTTCTCCCCTTTATTTTAGTAGTCTTTCCAGCCTACCTCCTTCTCTATTACGAAGTTGCTGCCGGTTAGGAATTTCGAGGCCGCCAGTCTGTGTGGCGTAGACTGTACTGTACATATATAATGACAAGGGGTAGAGGGACATTTGACAAGGAATTTAATCAGTCACCATCATTTCTTTCCTGAGAAGTCCATCAGATTACACCCAGCTGATCTGGTCTGAATCATATATCGGGTCAAAACAAAGAAACAAAATCCCTTACCTCAACGACAACAACCGCTACAAGACCCCCATATGAAAGTCATCTTTGAAATACGCGCTGCAAAGAGGTCTTACTACCCAACCAAACTGCAACACCTGAAGCAGACCAACATCAGTCAGTGGTATGGTAAGCTTAAAGAACTCTGAGTAAACCAAAAATGATTTTACAACTATGTACAGTAAATGCGAGACGTTCTCCCGGCTTGACACAACCTGTCTCTCCCAATGACTTATTGGAATAATTTTAAGTAGCAAGGCGATTAGACTTACGATCAAGCACCCCACCACGTCTGTTGACCTACCAATGAAACTCTACAAGGAGTTCTCTCAGGAACTAGCTAAACCCCTCTGATCCATTATAAATGCTTCTCTCGGTCAAGCAAGATGCCCAAGTCTACGAACCCACAATCCTTAAATGAGTTACGATCCATTGCTATTACTCCAATACCCAGCTTAAATTACTCACAAAGCCATCGACCTCGGGTTTAGGAGACGTCTCAAACCATAGGTTACAAACTTCCTTCGTGACCCACGCCACGCCACGCCATACGCTTCGGAGTGGCTGTCTCCACTCTACAATCACTCACTTGTGGCGTCCCCCAAGGCACCAAGATGGAACTGCTCTGTTTCTTCATCCTCATCAACAATGCCCTGACAGATACTCACGTTCGCAGGAAATATGTCGACGACTCCACCCTTGGGAACGGTGTGAACAACTTGGCTCCTGAGTGCAGGGCTTTCGAGAATGTATTGAACACTTGAACAGTCTCCAAAATTAGGCCATCACCAAGCATGTCACCATAAACTATACCAAGACCATGGTTATGCATATCATCCTCTCCTCCGACCATGTTCCTCCTCTCTCCTTCACACAGGGCTCCACCACACTCCAGGTTGCGGACTCCACCAAGTTTCTAGGAGTCACTATAGATAACAAATCGAACTGGAAAGCACATGTTAGTGAAACTATCAAATCATCCTTCTTTTGTCTCATCATCCTCCATCGTCTTAAATCCCTCGGCGTTCCCGCACCTGAGCTCTTGAGTGTTTATACAACCTTCATACTTCATAGGCTCATCTATGCTTCCCCTCCCTGGCCTTCCTCCTTAAATGCTACACAGCGAGGACTCCGAGAAAGAGTGCAGAAGAAAGTGTGAGAGATCATTCTCTCCCTCCCATACTCCCCATACTAAGTTATCAAGAAGTGCTCGACACACTGATCCCCCTCAGCTCTTTTTGGTCATCACCAGGACCACATATGTAAGTTTGGGGAAGAAGTTACTGCAACACCGTCGCCACCGTTACTTGCCCCCAACCGAAATCCCTCGTTCGCGAATTGCTGTTCGACACCACAACCGCATCCAGCCCATACGACCACGTACTGAACGCTATACGAACAGCCCAATCTCAACTATTGTAGAAATTATCAACAACTCGTAGTTAACCTGAGTGTTCACACACCGTCAATCTTACTTTTGAACTGTAACTGTACTAAAATTCCTTGTCATTATATATTATATATGTAAAGTCGGGGACGTTTCTGACTAGTACACTCAGCGTTGTCAATCATCCACCCTCTTCATGAGGTGTCAACCCCGAGAGTATCAACTCGTGAATCCAAAGTTACTCGGTGAGACGTGAGGCACATACAGTAGCTTGGGACCAGAATATTTTACATCAACTTGCTGTAATTTTACTCATTCCCTGGTCTGGTAACGTTGATTCTTAACACGCGTCTTCGTTTACATAATACTCTGATAGATTAATTGATGTACTGTAGTATGGACGCTTATCCTGTCACGATCCATTCATCTAACGTGGGGGGAATAATGCCTGTCCTGCACTGGACAATGTAAGGCTGAAACAGTAACTTGAATGTTTACACAGGATAAATCTATCAGTTTATTTCATTATTATTAAATCGTCAAGCGACGTTAGAATAAATACGTAAAGTTAACTCATTAATCCTCTCCCATCTCTCTAGCCCCTAACACCCTTACCCACCTCAACCCCCATTACCCCCTCCCTATGCCCCCGTCTCCCCGTCACTCGCGAATGCTTTAGGTTCACGAGTCCATACACACGGTGTATTGGTCGAAAATGTCCGCAACTGTACCTGTACGCTATATATTCTAAGAGCTATAAGGTTAAGTTGTGATGTTAAACTGTGAGGTAAAGCTGTATGATTAAGCTGGTGGATTAAATTGAGGTTAAGCTATGAGGTTATTTTGTGAGGTTGAGTTGTGACGTTTAGCTTTGGTGTTAAGCTGCGTTTTATGTTTCAATAACCCAGTTGCCCCAATGCATACTGCTGCTCCACGCCCATTTTCCACATGTTTCAAGTACGGTACGTCCACCAGCTTTTCATGGTTCGCTATAATTGGTGACACAGTGGCCAGGTGACCTGACCGCTGCTGTTCTAGGAGGCGCTTCACTTTAGTTCCATCAAAAATTCTGTCCAAATTTGGACAACTTTTGAAGTTGTACAGGTTGTTGAAGGTTGCTTAACACATTTCAACATCTGCTTGCATTCCAAAACTATGCACTATAACCAAATGTAGCTGATGGCTAAAGCAGTGCATATACAGTATGGTACTTCGTTCTGAAGTTGATCTTGTATTTTCTTTTGAAGACCTCCATGTCTTCTTGACATTACGGAAGCACCATTATAGCATTGAGACAGTACTGTATGTTCTTGTAACCCATACCACAGTCCTTCACACTTTGCAATGTTACACAAGACAACCTTGGTGCATCCAAATCATTTGCTGTTGTCATACCTACTAACGTTAATGAACTTTTCCATTGTTTACATAACAGATAACCAGGGATACGTTTTCTGTATTGTTGCATCACTTGTGCCGTCTGTAAAGAAAGGAACGCCTGCTTATTGGATGTCAGCTGTTACATTATTATGACAATTTTCTTCATAGTTTGAATTGTTTCATCTTGTTTCTGAACAGTGGCGTAGGCTGCATTCCCTGGATTGTTGGAGGTCGGTTGTGGCGCGCAGCGAGAAATATTAAATCACACAGTGAGAAAATCTTCCCTCTCCGTCTCACTCTCACATAGGTAGTACTGTACAGTATAGCTTAAAATTAAACAATTTGTGACCCTGAGAGGTCTTTCAATACATCTGAAAATATTTTTTTGCTGTAGTATGATGTACATAAACGTCAACAAGGAACTTTCAATGTTACTTCGTATACAGAATTAAAAAACAAGATCCACAAGTACCATCGGTTGACTTGGAGTCTCTTTTGAAACTGGGGGCAGCAGTAAAAAGGGGAGGGGGCAGTGTCTCCATTAACCCTCCCCCCCCACCCCACCCCTTGTGGCGACGGGCTGCATTAACATTGTTGGGTGTAGGGAGGTGCTCTCTGACGCTCGGTGTTTGCCCGGTTACTGACCTAACCACACGACTGCCCCACAGGAGAGATAATTGTACGTAATGAGTCATAGTAACCTTGCTATTGTTGATAAAAAGGTGAAGTTTGTTGCATTAGCATTTTAAATATATTATCTACAAACAGTTTATATGAGCAATGACGCTAAAAATATTATTTCAATAGGTAAGAGAGAGTTGAACACAAAAGATTTGTTTATCCTTAAGGAAAATGTGTGTTCATCACTTTATACCTTCGTTATTTCACGTGGTTGTTATATGAACCTTATTCCAAGATAAAGCGTATATATTTAGCAAAAAATAGTTATAGAAGAAAAATTGTGAAAAAAATTATATTTCGTTTGGTAATTGTTGTGTAAATTGTATGTTCTGATGAGTACACCAAGCTGAGTACAGATTAGTATTATTTTTTCTCTGAACTCAAAAGATAATTGTGCATATTGAGTCATAGCAAGCTTACTATTGGAGATAAAAAGTTCGGGTTTTTTTGCATTAACATTGTAATTACATTATCTACAGATAATTATATAGCGGTAATCACAATCAAATGATTAAATATATACATAAGTGCGAGTATAACTCAAATTGTAGTGCGCCATACACTACCACTCAAGTTCCCAAATGCGAATATGCCTTGCTCAACATTTCTATATTTTTTACATAAATTATACAGTGTGTTTATAAATGCTTATTATTGTTTTATCGAAATTCATATGAAATAATAATTGTAAATTATTGGTTAAATTTAGGGCATAAAAATATTATTATTATTATTATTATTTTTTTTTTAATAAAAGATTTTCTTTACTTCCTTGATGTTAGATGTTGAAGCACTTGGTGATGTTCCTCCCCCCCCCCTCCCCTTTCCCTTCCTCCTCCGTGCCACACAGTGCTGTACTTAGAAGAACAGAACAGAAAAATGCTAGTGACAGGGGGGAAGGAGGTTCAGAGGAAGAATAAAGAGAGGATGGAAGTGAATTTTAGAAGGAGAGAACAGATGCAGTGGCTAGACACCGCTTGCGTGAGGGGTTCAGGGGTGGGGGCAGCTGGGAGGCGACAAGACAAAGCCAGGCCGGCGATTGGTCAAGCGTCAGGTGCAGCGCGGTTGGGTTGGGCAATGGATGTTCAGTGCTTGGGCGGCATGAATGTGTTTTGGTTTCTTGTGTGGAGGAGATGTCTTGGTCTTCTTAGCTTGGGGTCGATTTTCTTCTCACTCTTCTCCTCTTCCTGCTTTCTTGGAATGTCCATTCGTTTGTGTTTGGGTCTTGTTGTTCATCTTCCTCGTGAGATGGGCTCTCATAGGTGTGGAAGAAGTCAGAGACGGTGAGGTTGACCACGTGGGCTTCAGCTCCACGGGCCACGTGGTGTTCTTGGTTTTGTGTGGTGGGCGTCTTCTCGACAGTTTTCTTTTCTTGGTTTTTCTTTTTTTGGTTTTTCTTTTGTGCTGGTTTTTTCTTTTCTTGGGAGCGGACTTTGGCTAACCTGCATTCCTCCTTCCATCTGGGGCAGTTCCGGTCGGCGGAGGAGTGTGGGCCACCACAAGCAGCGCATTTCTTTTCTTCGTTGGGGCAGACCGTGTAGCGGTGTCCAGGGCTGCCACACTTGGAGCAGGTGTCCTCCTGCGCCTCACACTTATTTACAGTGTGTCCATAGTGTTGGCATTTGTAACACCGATTCGGTCTGCAGTAGGGCTTGACTGGCACAGTTACCCACGCCAGTTGAGCCTCTTCGGGTAAGGTGGTGTGGTGTCCGACGAGGGCAGTGGTGTCGGACAGCATCTTTACAACTTGGAGCTGCCCCTGGAGGAGCTCGCTTAGTTCGTCTTGGTCCATGTGGGCAATTTCGGCGTGGGAGATTACTCCCAGCTTCAAGTTGTCCCACATGTAGGCAATCATTTTGAATGGGATGCCGTTGATGTCAGGAATCTCCGCGAGCTGGGCGGGCATGCCCTTTTCGGCGAAGGTGATCCTGATGTCTCCATGGAGCTTTAGACGCTCCACCTTGGTGACTCCCAAGATCCCATTAGCTACAAAGAACTTCTGGAGAACTAGGAGATTTAGTTTCTTGGGGCAGGTCGGCGTGTCCGGACGAATCCGCGCCACGTTATCGAACTCGTAACCGTTCATCGTGAGAGAGGGTTAGAGAGTGTGTGTGTGTGCTGTACTTAGAATCAGAATCAGAAAAATGCTAGTGACAGGGGGGAAGGAGGTTCAGAGGAAGAATAAAGAGAGGATGGAAGTGAATTTTAGAAGGAGAGAACAGATGCGGTGGCTAGACACCGCTTGCGTGAGGGGTTCAGGGGTGGGGGCAGCTGGGAGGCGACAAGACAAGGCCAGGCCGGCGATTGGTCACGCGTCAGGTGCAGCGCGGTTGGGTTGGGCAATGGATGTTCAGTGCTTGGGCGGCTTGAATGAGTTTTGGTTTCTTGTGTGGAGAAGATGTCTTGGTCTTCTTAGCTTGGGGTCGATTTTCTTCTCTCTCTTCTCCTCTTCTTGCTTTCTTGGAATGTCCATTCGTTTGTGTTTGGGTCTTGTTGTTCATCTTCCACGAGAGATGGGCTCTCAAAGGTGTGGAAGAAGTCAGAGGCGGTGAGGTTGACCACGTGGGCTTCAGCTTCACGGGCCACGTGGTGATCTTGGTTTTGTGCGGTGGGCGTCTTCTCGACAGTTTTCTTTTCTTGGTTTTTCTTTTTTTGGTTTTTCTTTTGTGCTGGTTTTTTCTTTTCTTGAGAGCGTACAGCAAGGAGGGCCTCTTTGTAGCTCATTTTTTTCTCGAGGCGAACTTTGGCTACCCTGCACTCCTCCTTCCATCTGGGGCAGTTCCGGTCGGCGGAGGAGTGTGGGCCACCACAAGCAGCGCATTTCTTTTCTTCGTTGGGGCAGACCGTGTAGCGGTGTCCAGGGCTGCCACACTTGGAGCAGGTGTCCTCCTGCGCCTCACACTTATTTACAGTGTGTCCATAGTGTTGGCACTTGTAACACCGATTCGGTCTGCAGTAGGGCTTCACTGGCACAGTTACCCACGCCAGTTGAGCCTCTTCGGGTAAGGTGGTGTGGTGTCCGACAAGGGCAGTGGTGTCGGACAGCATCTTTACAACTTGGAGCTGCCCCTGGAGGAGCTCGCTTAGTTCGTCTTGGTCCATGTGGGCAATTTCGGCGTGGGAGATAACTCCCAGCTTCAAGTTGTCCCACATGTAGGCAATCATTTTGAATGGGATGCCGTTGATGTCAGGAATCTCCGCGAGCTGGGCGGGCATGCCCTTTTCGGCGAAGGTGATCCTGATGTCTCCATGGAGCTTTAGACGCTCCACCTTGGTGACTCCCAAGATCCCATTAGCTACAAAGAACTTCTGGAGAACTAGGAGATTTAGTTGCTTGGGGCAGGTCGGCGTGTCCGGACGAATCCGCGCCACGTTATCGAACTCGTAACCGTTCATCGTGAGAGGGTTAGAGAGGATGTGTACTTAGCCTGAACAAGGCCATTAAATCTAGTTTTAGTGGACGTACGGGTAGTGTGCAGGAAGACGAGCGATCACACTCAGATCGGTGAGAGGCCACGTAAACAACACTTTTTTATTTTTCCTTTTAGTCTCAATGACATGCCGGGCAGTTTCTTTCGCACCAGGACTGCTCATTGAAGGACCAGACAAACTATCACTTGTACTAGAAGGGCCAGGGACAATGGGAGAGGCCTCACGAGGCACTACAGTATCACCACGTGGGGCAATATCCTTGCACTTTTTATGTTTTCCCACCACTCCACCTTGGCCAGCAACATGAACGAGAAATCAGCACAAGCCATGATAAAATGGTGGGATATATAGGTCAAGGTTACGTCCTTCACCGCTGAACCACAAAGGGCGACTGGTATAGTCACACACCGTCACCTTAACACCTAACCTTGGAGGCAGTCTACATAGGCGCCAGATCACACCGACGGTGGGCAAAATGTGCATCTTGTGTGTCTAGTGTTCATACGCTGACATTAAATTAATTTACTGTAATATTTTAGTTCATACCATACGCAAATTTGCGTAAGAAAACCCCAAATTAATAACATTTACTGCCGAGTTTTACATAAGAGCTGCCACAGTTGACATTAATAGTTTATAAGTTATATCATCGGTAAATTAAGTGTCTTATCCTCACTCACACTATATTACACTATACATCACCGTTAATCTTCTATATATACATAACTCGTGATATATGTGAATGTAATAACAGGTGAATTACCAGTATAAAGTTCGGGAAACACAAGTACATGCTGGCTTCATCTGTAGCCAGGGAGAGTCATGGTCAGACAGTGGGATCGTCTCTCGGGGACCTGGCAGCCACCAGATCGAGCCCAGTAAAGCTACATCTGTCCCTTTTGTTAAATAACCTCTTTTTCAACATAATTTAGGTTGTATTTAATGTATAGTTTACTATGTGATAGGTTCCTTAATAATATGTTTATTTAAAGTCTTACAGAATTACAGCCATCTTTTACTTCCTCAACATCGCAATTCATTGTTTTATAAAGCAGACTTTACAAAGACTACAAGATCGGTATAACTTGATTTGACAGAAAATTAATATACTGTATGTATCTAATTATCTGTATTATTATCCATCTACCTAAGTATCTAGCTGTTGATCTACCCGTCTGTCTGTCTCTATATCTCTCTCTTTCTCCCTGTTTTTCAACCGGCTTGTATGGATGTATGCTACTACTACTACTACTACTACTTTTTTCTTTTTTTTGTAGCGTGGCCTCCAGCCTCCCCCAATAGCCACACCTTCGCCACCATTTTATTACCTAATATTAAATATCCTAATACATAAGTAGCATCTTATCTGTGTTGTATTAGTTGAGCCGCAGATCTATGCGGCATTCAGTGACTGTAGCCTCATAGTCAATATCTGCAGCAGTTGTCGGAATTGGGGCAGAAGCTCTCGTTCCCTTGAGGCAGAGCAAATCCGACCGAAGGACAGAGAAAGACAGTCGACATCTCATCCAGGCTGTAACGTAACTTCTGGGCTGTTGCTTCTGTTCGGAGATCACCTCCGCAAGTCTGGCGTAGAAACATCTTGCACTTGGTCCCATCCCACCAGAGGTTGTGAACACTAGAGGAGTGAAGCTGCCTTGATCAACGTTTTGAATTCTCTTCCCATATGCCCTTCCCTTGTCGTTCTCGTTCCTCCTATGTGCAGCATCGAGAGGTAGGTTACGGTGACATGCGGCCATGGGATCAAAAATTCTGATGTCGGCGAAAGCTTGCTCTCCCTGCGTCCAGAATCCTCGAGCACTGACGTCCACACGGGCTTCGTTAGATGTGTTTGAAGTCGTGTGTTGGAAGATGTCACCATTGAATGGAAGGAGGGTCGGTTCTACCATGACATCCCGGCAGATTTCCTTCAACATATTTGCGGTGAGGTCCCTTACCTCGTTATGCCTCATGCATATATAGCCACCTTTCTTGCACACCATGGCGTGATCGCCATCATAGGAAGAGCCACACACGCATTGGGAGGGCAAACCTTCTACTGGCCGACCGTACCTTAGAGCAATGGCATCTGTAAATTCTTGTTTATTAAGACTGAAACCATTTGTCCTTATCGGTAACGTAGTTAACCAGTTTGAGGCGCCCACCTGCGCTATAGCTACTTTTTTCAAATTTTCTGGTACCTGCAGCAACAGTTGCTGCAACTTATCATTTTGCCAGTGCTGTCGATCTGTCGTAATGGACCTACGAATCTTATTTACTTCACTGGTATCCACCTCCCCTGTTGCATTCTGGGCTATTATGTGGTCCGTGAGGGCTGCCGTGAGCTTAAGTGAATTTTGATGTTCCGTGGCAGCAATCTCCTCTGGATTGGTTAGTCCCATCCTTCCCAGTCTTGGTGGAAGTGCAAGAAGTGCTCTTTCTGCTGGGGTTAAGTCAGGGTGTTTCACTAATTTAGGAATGAAATTGACACTGATAACTTCTTCCAGAGGGTGGAGGAGGGGTCCGATATCAGGGATAGTACGCATCAGGTAGTTCCAACGATGCTTGACTCCATGGGCGAATGCAGCAAAGGCCGCAGGTGGCTCTGTGTTAGCAATCTCAGACAGAGCTTGGATTTCGCTAACCCACTCATTCACCTTTCCCGCTACGTACTCGGTCTTGAAGTCCGTAGTGCCAATTACTGCTCCTAGATGTCTTTGGCCGTCCTTAGTTATTTTGACCTCACCTCCGCGAAAAACCTCCATTGCCCGTTCATAATGTTCTGGTTTTACGATGAGGAAGGACTTGCTGGCGTTTGTGGACCTCACGATGTTACCAAGTCCCACCACTTTTTGATGCCCTCCACTTTTCCTGCTCCTGTAAGGTCATCAGCATATGCCACTTGCTTGACCCCCGTTGTTTCAAATTTTATTTCTTGTTGGAGCGCTGATAGGCCAATTGCATACATTGCCATTGCAACAGGGTCCCCTTGTGTTGTTCCCTCGGTTGACTGTAAGATGGTATCACATCTTAGAGCCTTGTTGTTTACTATGTAGAAGTCTGATGGATTCCTATACGAATTTTCAACATACATCGCAAAGCTTGGACACTTGATCTTGATGTTGTGCAGTGCAGCCTTGCGGTTAAGTATGTTGAATGCTTTTGAAGCATCCACCAGGAGAACGGCCTCACACTCACGCTGCTCAAATATCAATCTCATGGCGTGAATGGCGGCCTCCCCGCCAGCCTGGTGACAAGCACACACTTGTAGGTTCCTTGATGCTGCCCTGACATCATCCTTTACCACCTCCATTATGCATTTTCCGATGATCCGCCTCAGCACTTACCCCACCCCTATAGGTCTACATCCTGGCTTCTTTTCCCGAGGAATAAGGCGGCAGGCCGTCAGGGCCTGGAGGTGATGGCAGCAAGAGGATGCAAGCTTTCTTGCAAGGGCGGCAATGGCAGTGCAGAGATCACTTGCTACAGGGCCAAACTTGTTTGTGCTGAGGATGACTCTCCAACCGTTTGCATCCAGACCTGGAGGGCCGGCTCCACCTCGAGTCTTCAGTGCCTTTTTCCACACCATCTCTCCTGTTATTTTCTCGAACAGGACAGCGTTTGGTGGGATATAGACACCCTCGAACCTGATGTCTTCTTCATCGCTTGCAGGGGGATGTTTCTCTTTCAGTAGTTTTAATGTCTCTCTGTTTATTGGCATCACCCCACTGGAGGATTCCTCTGTGAGAGATCTTACCGCGAGAGACACTTTTCCCACACGCATTTTGTTTCCAAATTTTCTTGCCACGTCATCAGTGTTTTGCTTTCCGTCACCTGTAATTTTTAGTCTCTCCTGCAGTGTTCTTGCTTCACATAGGAGATCATCAAGGGCCCCGGTCTGCCACATTGCCAATCTCCTTCCACTACTACTACTACTACTACTGATAATAATAACAATAATAATAATAATAATAATACTAATAATAATAGTAGTAGATAATTTACCACCACCATCACACAGATTAACAAGTTTTTTGGGGGGTGGGGTGGCTGTGAGGGTGGAGGAGGCTGGGTGATTCACTCTGGTAAGGTAAACATCGTTATGGGTCATCAGATAGTTGTCTTCATTGTGTGAGTGGAGAATAGAGGCAGACATAAGCGTGTGAACCTGTCTAATATTACCTTAGTTCTATGCAGTATAGTAACTGTGTGGAAGAGGTTAATTATACGCTGGCACCATCTATAGTCAGGGAGAGACACAGTGCGGCCGTCTCTTGGGGACCTCACGGCCACCAGAATGAACCCACTTGTATTAATTTGCTCACTTTTGTTAAATATTGTTTTCTACATAATTCAGGTGCAATTACATATATAGTTTACTAAGTGATAAGCTACTTAATAATAATTTGTTTTATATTAACTAATGTCTTGCAGAATTACATTTGTTTAATGCTTTTTTTTTTCTGAAAATGAATCTTATGTATCTATCTTTCTGTCTGTCCCACTGTCTATCTGTCTATCTGTCCGTCTATCTAAATATAAAGCATAAAGAGGAGGATGACAAGACTAATCTCGGGAAATTACGAACCTTGAGTATAAAGACAAATTAGAGCATCTGAACTTGCATCACTCGCGAGACGAAGAGTGACGGGCAACATGACTGAGGTGAACAAAGGTAATATAACAAACGTACTTAAATTATTCAACCAGGAACGAATTCATAGCGTTGGTTTTAATTTAGATTTAGCCGCGAGATAGGTAAACATTGGCTTGGAAATATTGTAATGGATGAGTGGAACAAGTTACCAAACATCATCATTACCTGGAACACGCTGGGTGTTTTATATATAAGTTGGACTGATATATGAGCCATAGGGTGTAAAGGTGACTGCCCAGTTTGTGCCCGCAGCAGTTTCCTCCATTCTTTAGTTCTTATGCTCTTGTCTCTTTGTTTATCTATTTTTGTTTAACTATCTGATCTGTTTACCTATCTCTCTGTCTCCTTATGTATTTACAGGTATCTGTTTATCTACCTGTCTGTCTGTCTATCTGTCTGTGAAGGGACATGTTTACCGTATCATGTTTTCTCTCATTTTCATGTCTTAGATCACTTCATCAAGTCTGTCATCATACTACTGGGTGTTGTCAAGTCTAGCTCAAAGGACGTGTTTTTATGATGTAAAAAAAATACCAAGGAACTTTGAATGTTACTTCGTAAACTTTTTTTTTAGAAAACATGATCCACAAGTAGCATCGGTTCACTTGCAGTCCCTTTTGAAACTTGGGGCAGCAGTAAAAACTGGGGAGGGGGGGGGGGGGGGGGCAGTGTCCCTCCTTACCTGCCGACGGACTCGCATTAATAACATTTACTGCCGAGTTTTACATAAGAGCTGCCACAGTTGACATTAATAGTTTATAAGTTATATCATCGGTAAATTAAGTGTCTTATCCTCACTCACACTATATTACACTATACATCACCGTTAATATATGTGATATATGTGAATGTAATAACAGGTGAAATACCAGTATAAAGGTTCGGGAAACACAAGTACATGCTGGCTTCATCTGTAGCCAGGGAGAGTCATGGTCAGACAGTGGGATCGTCTCTCGGGGACCTGGCAGCCACCAGATCGAGCCCACTCAATGAGGGATTCCCTTTTGTTAAATAAACTCTTTTTCAACATAATTTAGGTTGTATTAAATGCATAGTTCACTATGTGATAGGTCCTGGCGGCCGTATCGCTCCTCCAATAACACAGTGACCTCCTCCTCCACCTCCTCCAGGGTTCCTTCCTACCTCGTATCCGGTGATGTAAGAACGGATCTAACTTGTTGGTGTAAAGCTCAGACACACACACACAATATACTGAACACCTGTATAAAACTAAAACTGAGGTGAATTGATTCCCTGAAGGCAAATCGTTCATGCCAGTTCGGGTTTATGTCATCGTACACAAGGGATAAATTTGAACGTATGGGAAAGAGGGCAGAATTACTTCAATGAATTAAGAATCGGGAAACAGGAATATTGAGAGAAATTATAAGAGGACGTATTACGTTGACATGAATGAGACGAAAGAGTATAAACGTCAAAGACTGGTTGAATTTTTTGTGATGTTTGATTCTTAAGACTTAATTGTAAATTGAATTGTGGGAAAGTAATTGCCTAGATCACTTAGGCTAATGTACGTAAATTAGTATCACAGTTCTGTGGTTTTACTGACACGCGGACAACGGACGAACCTATGAGAATCCGACCCCAGGTTATTGACAACATAAATATTTATAAATGAGAAAAGTGATGAAGATGGAGAGGACCAGACTCGCTATAAGGGATCAACGGGCGGTTATAAGGAGTTTTTCAACATAAACTCGTATAATAAATGAAGGCTGTTGTGAGAATAAGACCGTCGTGAATATACAGATACAAGCACATTATAAGACGACGAAATATAAGGGATATGAAGTCAAATATTTCTCAAGATGTTCATTCATTGTTAGGTTAAGTCATCCTCACCTGAGTTCATCCTCCGTCCATCCTCTGAATCAACCTGACACTTGAGATGCAGATGTTATGTAGCACTGTGCTTCAACAACTGAGATGTTCAAGTGTTTTTATCCTGATGGTATTCTGTAAGGTGTTGGAGGTCGGTTGTGGCGCGCAGAAACAAATATTCAATCACACAGTGAGAAAATCTTCCCTCTACGTCTCACTCTCACACAGGTAGTACTGTACAGTATAGCTTAAAATTAAGCAATGTGTGACCCTGAGAGGTCTTTCAATACATCTGAAAATACCTTTGCTGTAGTATGACATAAAACATTTAACAATTAACTTTGAATGTTACTTCGTCAACAAAATTTTTAGAAAACATGATCCACAAGTAGCATCGGTTCACTTGAAGTATGAAAATTAATTTACTGTCTGTATTAAATTATCTTTGTCTGTCTATCTGTCTAAGTATCTAGCTGTCTATCTACCCGCTTGTCTCTCTCTCTCTCTCTCTCTCTCTCTCTCTCTCTCTCTCTCTCTCTCTCTCTCTCTCTCTCTCTCAATTTTGTATTATCTATCTACGTATATAAAACAATGAAGTATGTCTGTGTGTGTGTGTGTGTGTCCGCACGAGAATGTCGGAAACTACTTTACCGATCTGTAGTGATGACGGATGGTGTTATATGGAGTGATGATGGATGGTGTTATATGTAGTGATGACGGATGGTGTTATATGTAGTGATGATGGATGGTGTTATATGTAGTGATGATGGATGGTGTTATATGTAGTGATGATGGATGGTGTTATATGTAGTGATGATGGGTGGTGTTATATGTAGTGATGATGGGTGGTGTTATATAGTAGTGATGATGGATGGTGTTATATGTAGTGATGATGGTTGGTGTTATATGTAGTGATGATGGATGGTGTTATATGTAGTGATGATGGATGGTGTTATATGTAGTGATAATGGATGGTGTTATATGTAGTGATGATGGATGGTGTTATATGTAGTGATGATGGATGGTGTTATATGTAGTGATGATGGATGGTGTTATATGTAGTGATGATGGGTGGTGTTATATGTAGTGATGATGGATGGTGTTATATGTAGTGATGATGGGTGGTGTTATATGTAGTGATGATGGATGGTGTTATATGTAGTGATGATGGGTGGTGTTATATAGTAGTGATGATGGATGGTGTTATATAGTAGTGATGATGGATGGTGTTATATGTAGTGATGATGGATGGTGTTATATGTAGTGATGATGGATGGTGTTATATGTAGTGATGATGGGTGGTGTTATATGTAGTGATGATGGGTGGTGTTATATGTAGTGATGATGGATGGTGTTATATGTAGTGATGATGGATGGTGTTATATGTAGTGATGATGGATGGTGCTATATGTAGTGATGATGGATGGTGTTATATGTAGTGATGATGATGGATGGTGTTATATGTAGTGATGATGGATGGTGTTATATGTAGTGATGATGGGTGGTGTTATATAGTAGTGATGATGGATGGTGTTATATGTAGTGATGATGGATGGTGTTATATGTAGTGATGATGGATGGTGTTATATGTAGTGATGACGATGGATGGTGTTATATGTAGTGATGACGATGGATGGTGTTATATGTAGTGATGATGGATGGTGTTATATGTAGTGATGATGGATGGTGTTATATGTAGTGATGATGGATGGTGTTATATGTAGTGATGATGATGGATGGTGTTATATGTAGTGATGATGGATGGTGTTATATGTAGTGATGATGGATGGTGTTATATGTAGTGATGATGGATGGTGTTATATGTAGTGATGATGGATTTTGTTATATGTAGTAATGATGGATGATGTTATATGAAGTGATGATGGATGATGTTATATGTAGTGATGATGGATGATGTTATATGTAGTGATGATGATGGATGGTGTTATATGTAGTGATGATGGATGGTGTTATATGTAGTGATGATGGATGGTGTTATATGTCGTGATGATGGATGGTGTTATATGCAGTGATGATGGATGGTGTTATATGTAGTGATGATGGATGATGTTATATGTAGTGATGATGGATTTTGTTATATGCAGTGATGATGGATGATATTATATGTAGGTAGTAGGTAGTAGGCAGCTACCAAACAGGGAGGTACTGCTGCCTGGGAAGATATTGGAAGCATAATGTGTTGTCTAATGGTAGACCCTGCTGCCATATGCCATCACGAAAATTGTGACGAAGTCCCAGGTTGCTGATCTGACTTTCTGCCTCATTTACACACAATTGCAGGGTCTCAATTGTTTCTCTTACCATTGACAACACAACATACATATATTGTTTCTCACTTTTGATCTTTTTTTTCATTTTTGAATTTATAGTTCTTTATTATTAATATTATTATTATTACAGTTACTGTATTATTATCATCATTATTTTAGTATTTAATTTTTGTTTGTTTTATAATAAATTATATTTATTATGAATTATTATGACTATTATTATTATTATTATTATTATTATTATTATTGTTGTTGTTGTTGGTGTTGTTGTTGTTGGGAGGAGAAGGTGTGTGAGGGAGGAGAGAGGGTGTGTGAGGGAGGAGAGAGGGTGTGTGAGGGAGGAGAGAGGGTGTGTGAGGTAGGAGAGAGGGTGTGTGAGGGAGGAGAGGGTGTGTGAGGGAGGAGAGAGGGTGTGTGAGGGAGGAGAGAGGGTGTGTGAGGGAGGAGAGAGGGTGTGTGAGGGAGGAGAGAGGGTGTGTGAAGGAGGAGAGAGGGTGTGTGAGGGAGGAGAGGGTGTGTGAGGGAGGAGAGAGGGTGTGTGTGAGGGAGGAGAGAGGGTGTGTGAGGTAGGAGAGAGGGTGTGTGAGGTAGGAGAGAGGGTGTGTGAGGGAGGAGAGAGGGTGTGTGAGGGAGGAGAGGGTGTGTGAGGGAGGAGAGAGGGTGTGTGGGGGAGGAGAGAGGGTGTGTGAGGGAGGAGAGGGTGTGTGAGGGAGGAGAGAGGGTGTGTGAGGGAGGAGAGAGGGTGTGTGAGGTAGGAGAGGGTGTGTGAGGTAGGAGAGAGGGTGTGTGAGGGTGGAGAGGGTGTGTGAGGGAGGAGAGAGGGTGTGTGAGGGAGGAGAGAGGGTGTGTGAGGGAGGAGAGGGTGTGTGGGGGAGGAGAGAGGGTGTGTGAGGGAGGAGAGAGGGTGTGTGAGGGAGGAGAGAGGGTGTGTGAGGGAGGAGAGGGTGTGTGGGGGAGGAGAGAGGGTGTGTGAGGGAGGAGAGGGTGTGTGGGGGAGGAGAGAGGGTGTGTGAGGGAGGAGAGAGGGTGTGTGAGGTAGGAGAGAGGGTGTGTGAGGGAGGAGAGAGGGTGTGTGAGGTAGGAGAGAGGGTGTGTGAGGGAGGAGAGAGGGTGTGTGAGGGAGGAGAGAGGGTGTGTGAGGTAGGAGAGAGGGTGTGTGAGGGAGGAGAGAGGGTGTGTGAGGTAGGAGAGAGGGTGTGTGAGGGAGGAGAGAGGGTGTGTGAGGGAGAAGAGAGGGTGTGTGAGGGAGGAGAGAGGGTGTGTGAGGTAGGAGAGAGGGTGTGTGAGGGAGGAGAGAGGGTGTGTGAGGGAGGAGAGGGTGTGTGAGGGAGGAGAGGGTGTGTGAGGGAGGAGAGAGGGTGTGTGAGGGAGGAGAGAGGGTGTGTGAGGGAGGAGAGAGGGTGTGTGAGGTAGGAGAGAGGGTGTGTGAGGGAGGAGAGAGGGTGTGTGAGGTAGGAGAGAGGGTGTGTGAGGGAGGAGAGAGGGTGTGTGAGGGAGGAGAGAGGGTGTGTGAGGTAGGAGAGAGGGTGTGTGAGGTAGGAGAGAGGGTGTGTGAGGGAGGAGAGAGGGTGTGTGAGGGAGAAGAGAGGGTGTGTGAGGTAGGAGAGAGGGTGTGTGAGGGAGGAGAGAGGGTGTGTGAGGGAGGAGAGAGGGTGTGAGGGAGGAGAGGGTGTGTGAGGGAGGAGAGAGGGTGTGTGAGGGAGGAGAGAGGGTGTGTGAGGGAGGAGAGAGGGTGTGTGAGGGAGGAGAGAGGGTGTGTGAGGGAGGAGAGAGGGTGTGTGAGGTAGGAGAGGGTGTGTGAGGGAGGAGAGAGGGTGTGTGAGGGAGGAGAGAGGGTGTGTGAGGGAGGAGAGAGGGTGTGTGAGGGAGGAGAGAGGGTGTGTGAGGGAGGAGAGAGGGTGTGTGAGGGAGGAGAGAGGGTGTGTGAGGGAGGAGAGAGGGTGTGTGAGGGAGGAGAGGGTGTGTGAGGGAGGAGAGGGTGTGTGAGGGAGGAGAGAGGGTGTGTGAGGGAGGAGAGAGGGTGTGTGAGGGAGGAGAGAGGGTGTGTGGGGGAGGAGAGGGTGTGTGAGGAAGGACAGAGGGTGTGTGAGGGAGGAGAGAGGGTGTGTGAGGGAGGAGAGAGGGTGTGTGAGGGAGGAGAGAGGGTGTGTGAGGGAGGAGAGGGTGTGTGAGGGAGGAGAGGGTGTGTGAGGAAGGACAGAGGGTGTGTGAGGGAGGAGAGAGGGTGTGTGAGGGAGGAGAGAGGGTGTGTGAGGGAGGAGAGGGTGTGTGAGGAAGGACAGAGGGTGTGTGAGGGAGGAGAGAGGGTGTGTGAGGGAGGAGAGAGGGTGTGTGAGGGAGGAGAGAGGGTGTGTGAGGGAGGAGAGAGGGTGTGTGAGGGAGGAGAGAGGGTGTGTGAGGGAGGAGAGAGGGTGTGTGAGGGAGGAGAGGGTGTGTGAGGGAGGAGAGGGTGTGTGAGGAAGGACAGAGGGTGTGTGAGGGAGGAGAGGGTGTGTATGTGGGAGGAGAGGGTGTGTGAGGTAGGAGAGAGGGTGTGTGAGGGAGGAGAGAGGGTGTGTGAGGGAGGAGAGAGGGTGTGTTAAGAGCCATATATCGTAATATACTTGTACACATAAGGTCAAGGCTGAGTCAGAGTGAGTACAGCAGGTCAGACAAGGTGTAGGGCTGAGTCATGCAGGTGCAGTGTAGGAAAGTAGCGAGTCAGGTAGAGTCAGTGGAAATATCATTGAATTTCAGCACAAAAGGAATGAGTCAGAGAGAAAAGTGAGTCATTGTGTGAAAGAGTGAGTCAGTCACAGTCATGGGCTGTGAGAATGAGTCACTCACGTACAGGAGTGAGTCAGGGGCTGTGAGAGTGAGTCAAGTACAAGAGTGAGTCAGGAGCTATGAGAGTGAGTCAGGTACAAGAGTGAGTCAGGAGCTGTGAGAGTGAGTCAAGTACAAGAGTGAGTCATGGGCTGTGAGAGTGAGTCACGTACAAGAGTGAGTCATGGGCTGTGATAAAGAGTCCGTCAGGTACAGGAGTGCGTCAGGGGCTGTAAGAGTGAGTCACGTACTGGAATGTGTCAGAAAAGACACAATGCATTACCAGGTCGATGATCACCCTGCGACTTTCCCAGACCTGTCACTAGAGTTCGGTGTGTATTGAGTAACCTATTCATATAACCTATTTCTAGTACTTTTTCCATAACCTATTTCAAGTTACTTTTCCCATAACCTATTAAAGTAACTCTTCCCATAACCTATTTCAAGTACCTTTTCCATAACCTATTTCAAGTACTTTTTCCATAACCTATTTCAAGTACTTTTCCCATAATCCATTTCAAGTAACTTTTCCCATAACCTATTTCAAATACTTTTCCCATAATCCATTTCAAGTAACTTTTCCCATAACCTATTTCAAGTACTTTTCCCATAATCCATTTCAAGTACCTTTTCCATAACCTATTTCAAGTATTTTTCCCATAACCCATTTCAAATACCACCTCCCATACTATAATAAAACAACTTTGGGTGTCTCTCCCTTCGCTCAGTATCACCTTCTCACACCTTCTGTCTCATCATAGTGCCACTTGACTCTCTCTTTTTCATCATAGTGCCACTTGTCACTCTTTTTCTCAGCTAGTGCCACTTGACTCTCTCTCTTTTTCTCATCATAGTGCCACTTGACACTCTTTCTCATCATAGTGCCACTTGACACTCTCTTTCTCATCATAGTGCCACTTGACACTCTCTTTTCTCATCATAGTGCCACTTGTCACTCTTTTTCTCATCATAGTGCCACTTGACTCTCTCTTTCTCATCATAGTGCCACTTGACTCTCTCTTTCCCACCATAGTGCCACTTGACTCTCTCTTTCTCACCATAGTGCCACTTGACACTCTCTTTCTCATCATAGTACCACTTGACTCTCTCTTTTTCATCATAGTGCCACTTAACTCTCTCTTTCTCATCATAGTACCACTTGACTCTCTCTCTTTCTCATCATAGTGCCACTTGACTCTCTCTTTTTCTCATCATAGTACCACTTAACTCTCTCTTTCTCATCATAGTGCCACTTGACACTCTCTTTCTCACCATAGTGCCACTTGACACTCTTTCTCATCATAGTGCTACACTTTATCAGTTCCTCTTTCATTAGGCAGCTACCGAACTTACGTAACCTCGGTAGCTATAAACCTAATAAGTACTTGATGATAGTGGGTTCTCTCTGTCGACTTTAGAACTGTCCCTTCGTAATAAACTGCAGTGTGTCCACATTTTTATGATGAGCTGTTCTGAAACGTTGTAATCTCTTCTAAGCTGCCGCGTTCCAGTTTAAGTTATAGCGCTTGATCCCTGGCTGTAATAATCCTCCCTAAGCTGGCGGTAACGAGTTCCATCCACGAATACTGTGATCCACCTCAGTGTTATGGAGAGAAGAGAGAGTGTCAGTGTTCCTAGATGATGGTAAAATGACTTAGTGTAGTATTTATGTAAGACAAGCGGGCGTATCTGAGGTTGTGAGGTTTGTAGGGGAAATGAGGGATTGTAAGATTCTGTATACGGGTGAGAACTTGAGGGTACTATAGTAACAAACAACAGAATATGAGCTTTACAACTTCGTCTCACTCACTGATGATACACCACTTCCTGTATGTCAGTGGCCAGGCATTTTCATACTCCTCCATGAACTTCTCGTGGGTCCTCAGAACATACCAAGTGATTGTCTTATCCGTCTCTATTATTGTTTTATCATAGTGTTTACCATCTTGTCATTGGTCCATTAATATATTAAACTATTTATTGTGTGTTCAGTATCTTCAGTCATTCTAATACACGAGAGAAGACGAAGGACAATTTAGACATTAAAGGCAGATTTCTCTCTCATTCTACGTCTTGTTTCGAATACTTGCTGAAATTAAAGAGCAGAAGAAGTTGTAGTAGTCGTATGAAAATCAGATATAATTTACTGCACCTTTTATTTCCGCGTCACATTATCAATCTCTGCTGCATTAATTCTGTCTCCCCTCAAATAATTATCCTTACACACTTGCCCCTCAGTGTCCCCACGAAGGTACACGATTTTAACAATACTTGGTCACCGACAATTCCCCCAAATATTTTCCTTGCCGTTTCTGGACCTGAGCGGCTGGCCACTTCCTCTTGCTGATGACTTATTGATGAACAGCTGAGACTTGAATACATGGTGAGCCTCTTCCCACAGTGTGCCGACCTTACGTGTTTACAAAATTTATGAACTGCAAGAAAATATCCTGTTGGAATTATAATATATATCTATATACTGTATATGCGAACACACAAGGGAAGGTCATATTATTTTGCAATTTACAAGTAGAATAATTTTGTCGAGGATTGAATTTTTTAGGGAGCATAAATTTTAAATGTTTTTGGTATTTGCTAGAATGAATACTTAAAATAAGATGTCAGAAAATTAAAGATTCTGGCCAAACTGAGCGTCGCAGCTCCACCAAAGCTCTGAGACAAGGATATTCGCTGATACTCACTCGTTTGCTCTGGGTTACGTGTGCTTCTTGTTGCTGGTGATGATGTCATGTTGCATTTTCTCCCTTAGTTCTGTAGTCAGTATACATCTGGCTATACAGTAACAGAAAATTTTGTGAGAGAAACATTGCAAACTGATTAAAATGACTAATACAAGAGAAAGAACGAAATTAAGTGAAACATAAGACTTGCCTAAGAATACAGATATGACTATTTAAATGTCTCATGTTTGGATAATTTAAAGGAACAGTTAAAAAAAAATACATAAATACTGTAATCTGATTTTACTTAACCTGCAACATGTCAGTGGCATTTATACCGGTGGACAAAATCCTCAGCAATACGACACCTCACGTTTGTCCTTTGTTACGCTGCCATCTCTTCATATTTCACAATTCATTTCTCCAAATCTTTTAGTGTTGTATTTTTTTTAAGTTTTTGTGTTCTTGTGTTTGTTTTAGTGCACTTCAACCGCTGGTGTTTGTTGTGTAAACATAGTTGGCCTGGTTTCCTATACTAGGTTTGTGTTTCTTTGACGTCAATAGTTTTTCTTTGATTTCGTTAATTTTTTTTTTAATTATCTTCGGTCTCTAGATGTGATACTTGTAATTTAATTTCTTTATTTCTTTCCAACAAATTAATAAACAGTTAATATCTCTCTGGCACTTACAGTAAAACTATTTAATGTTGAATTTCATATCCAATTGTATCACTAAATTTCGTTCCTAATCAATGGTACAACTCAAGGCAGTATAGACTCAGGAAACCTTAACATGCATCAGGAAATTAAGTTAAAGTTAATAATACAAAAGAAATTTAAGGATAAACGCACATTCAGACATTGTGTTAGTTCACCCAAATGGATCACCACAAGAATGTATGGAACAATTATCTTCTAAATGTGAAATAGATTATAAATGAAGGAACAGTTTTGATGGGATATTTATTTCATTTTGTTGTGAAGAAGTTTTTAATCTGTCTGTCTGTCTGTTTGTCTGTCTGTCTGTCTGTCTGTTTACCAGTCTGTTTGTCTGTCTATTTACCAGTCTGTCTGTTTCTGTCTGTCTGTCTGTCTGTCTGTCTGTCTGTCTGTCTGTCCTGGTCTCTCTCTCTTTGTTCTTTTTTATCTGTTTGTCTATTTAGCTTTCCCTCAGGCATGACGTCACCCGACAGACGTCAACCCTGGAGTCATAATTATTTAGCTATAAATCAATTGGATGAACTGTTGGTGAAGCTTTAAGTTCACCTCTGAATGAACACTTTTTTATCAATACGCACTGACTCTCTCTCTCTCTCTCTCTCTCTCTCTCTCTCTCTCTCTCTCTCTCTCTCTCTCTCTCTCTCTCTCTCGGGACCTGAACTTGACGCTGAACACAATATTCCTTCGGGGAACTTGTACTATCTCTACTGTACATATACAGTATAATATATCGTTCAAACTGACGCAACAAATCTCATCAAATTGTCAGTATAATTTTGGCTAGTAGCCAAAATGGACTCCCTCTGTGTGTGTGTGTGTGTGTGTGTTTAATCTCTTGAAAGGAATAGAGGTCTTAAACCCAGAGCAATATTTCGTTTTATCACGCACCACCAACACGTTATCACACACATGGTGGTAAACCTATGGAACAGTCTACCAGCTCACGTTGTGGGGGCGAGAACAGTACTGTGCCTTAACTAAGACTATAAAAACAATGGGAGGATCTTACACCGGCCACTGACCTTCTTCCCTCGGCATGGCCAACTCTCTTGGGGTGGCCGACTGGCTGTTTGGTAAATTTAATTGTCATTTAGGTGTAAAACCTTAAACATTTATTTCTAAACTTAATCCCTTACAGTCAGTTCTCTGGAGGTGCAAAAGTGATTACTGACGCACCTGGGATTTGTTTCCTTCATTACCTGTATACTCTTATATACAGGTACAGGGGCATGTGTTCAGTTGTGTCCCAAATCAACTCGACACTTGACAATATCAGCCATCTACTGTAGTCGGTCTTATATGTGATTGTTTTTTTGGTTGGTGACGCGACTTTTACTTTAGTCGGTGAAATTCCTTTTTTACTTTAACTAGTGAACATTGTTTTCCATTAGACATAATATCAGAACACAACATGCGAAAAATTGATGCCACATATTGCTAAAAGAGTATTTGTCCAGATGGGTCTGATAAATTTCGAAATGATCATTATGACTCGTGTTGTCTCGGTAGTGTTGTCAAAATCTTTCGTTTGTGGTGTCATTGTTTTTCACAAAGTGTGGAAATATATATATATATATATATATTTTTTTTTTACCGCGTGTACCCATGTAGTCGCCTCCAGGTACAATATTACCCCCGACTAAGCCTTTCTTGCTCATGTCGTCGCACCCTCGTGTGGTTAGGGAACTGAGTGATAGGGCTGCTTCCTTTTACTTGTTTTGACCAGTATTTGTATATTAATAGTTGAAGAACAATCATCATCGCATATAATACATATTTTGGAGTCTCTGATATGATATATGATGTCGCTTAAAAAAACGACGCTTTTGAAGAGACACAACGAAAGGAAAGGAGGAGGCGGCGGGGAGGGAGAAGTAGGACGAGAGAGGGAGATGTATAAGAAGGACGACGAAAAATGAAAAAAGGCGATAGGAAGTGTGAAAAGGGGAGAGAAGTGTGTAAACAAAAGGTGGGCAACATTCAGTCACTCAAAAAAGGATAATTTAATACCAGCATTGATAAAGATCCGCCTACAGTATCACTTGTCATGTTTCACGAAATTAGTGTAACTTGCTTAGGTCTGTTCTGGCATGGTAAGAAACTCCTCCCTCTATGCAGTTTGTGAGTGTGTAAGACAAACATATGGTCTAGTAACATACCATTGGTAGTACTTTATGAAAACTAACAAAAACTAATATTTCATGAGGTTTGTTGTAGGATATTACCTTAAATATCAAACGTGTCCTATTTTCTTGGGTTTGTGGTTATTATTTATTGCAAAAGTGTTATTATGATTTGCTTTAATATCAGTCTTGTAACTCGTAGTGTTATCTAATATCTTTTCGATTTTCAAGTTTTATAGTTAAAACTTTAATATATTAAACTATTTAGATGTAGTAGGATAAAATAAATGATGGCTGGGTACAATATATATTACAAAATAAATCTTTATATCACTCACAAAATTAATTTGTTTTCAACCGATAAATGTAACTACACAAGAAAGAAATTATTCATCTGTTATGCTTTATTAATGTCACAATACTAAGCAGGTTATAAGTGGAAGGAGCGAAGGGGCGTCATATTGAATCTGGGCGGGTGAGGGGGTGGTGAACAGCTACTTACAACCTAAGTACTTTGTCCACGTACCATTGTTATCAATTAGCTCTTGCAGTCTGTCTGGGAGAGAGGCTACAGTATTATACAGAATTTGTTGCCGATTTCTGTTGGAGGAGTGACTGTGGTGTTCGGTCATCGTCCGTCTCCCACGATCAAACGTTCTCGTTGGGGATGAGATCACGTCCTTTGCTCGGCCATGCCAGAAGTCGTATGTGTGGCCGTTCGTCTAACCATCGCCTGACTATTCCGGCTGTGTCGATGGGAGAATTATCCTGCGATATTAAAGTAAAATATAATTAGGAAAATAATAACCTGGAATTTGTAAATACAAATGCATAGTATATCCACTATACACCATTAATTAAGAGGAATATGATATCGTTATTCATACCCGAATATTATGTGCTCGGTATATGGGAGAGAGTAGGCTCACACGGAGGGGTCATCACTTCTTCCAAAATATCCAAACATTTTTCAGAGTTAAATCTTCCTTCAATCTCGGCTAGTTCACCCATGATGCCGTTTGCGTTTATCCATCCCCAAACGTTGACTGCCACATGTCCGCTTCATACCTCGTGTTGTTGGAGGAGAGGACCATGGGTGGTGGAGGCAATTGTCTTCTCATCTGAGAAGATCACCTTACTCAAAAAGTCTAGAACCTTCATCCTCGTGTTGCAGTACGATGGTGATTTTCTAACTTTCCTCAACTGCCGGAGTCCTATGGTGTATCCCGGCCTTCTGTAACCGCCTTCTCACAGTCCCTGCAGAAACGTCAAGTTGAAGCCGTTCCGTAATAGTGACAGCATTTGTCAGTGAAGACTGTGTCAGTGTATCACTGCATCCACGTTGCTTTCATCGTCCGTTGGGGTAGTCTTTCTCGGTCCGCCAAACTTAGGTCGGTTTAAGAGGTTTCCACTTTCCTCCCATCTCCGCCACCAACGTCACACTATTCGTTTCGATATTCCTAGCTCTCTGCTGTGCCTGTAATCGTATGGCCAGCCTCTATCAACATGACAATTTTCCCCCTTAACACCACTTGTCCCTGCTGGCAATTCATCTTCAAAGTCGCTGAGCTGAGTGTGGTGTGAGATACGAGTAGCGAGATGGGATTATGTCAGCTTGTTTGAATTGTCGAACAGCCTCTTCCTCTCCTTCTCCCTCCCCGCCGCCTCCTCCTTTCCTCTCGTTGTGTCTCTTCAAAAGCTTCGTTTTTGTAAGCGACATCATATATCATATCAGAGACTCCAAAATATGTATTATTTGCGTTGATGATTGTTTTTTCAACTATTAATATACAAATACTGGCCAAAACAAGTAATAGGAAACAGCCCTATCACTCGGTTCCCTAACCACACGAGGGTGCGACGCTGCCACATGAGCAAGAAAGGCTTAGTAGGGGGTAACATTACACCTGAAGGCGACTTTGTAGTCTAGGACTAAAATCATAGACAGCCACTAGGATCCTCCACTATTGACCTCTGACATTGAGGAAAAATTTAACAGTAATTGGGAAACCTAACCACATGTGATATTTTTTTTAAAAGTTGTATTTTATCTTATTTTAATTTTGACTTTTAAACTTAATAAACTTTTTATTTTATTTATATCATAGTTTTAACTTATGATTATGCTGTCCACCACGTTAGTCCTGGAGTGTGTAAAAGATCCAGCAATCCCTCCCTTATTAGTCCAATAATTAACTTCAGTCAGCCACCACGTTATCTACAAATTAAATTTTAATCAGATTTACTTAATGTCATTAGTGAAGAGTAATTATCATTTTTTTTAAAGCGGGGTATTATCGTATTTAACTTTGACCGGTGTTAACTGTATCCACACAGATTGAAATTGTTTTTTATTGTTACTTGAAAATACAGTAGAAGTAATACCAAAGTTTGTCAGTTAGTTCTCTGTATGGAGGTAAACTGTGTCAGCTGTCTTACTCTTCATACATAACGGGAACCTTGGCCATAACTACACTGTTGGCAGTCAAGTGCTGACAGTTACTGAGTGTCTACAATAGTTTTGGCAGTTACTGGGTGTTTAGTTTTGACAGTCACTGACTGTCTAGTGTTTATAGTTACTGAATGTCTAGTGTTGACAGTTACTGAATGTCTAGTGTTTATAGTTACTGACTGTCTAGTGTTGACAGTTACTGACTGTCTAGTGTTGACAGTTACTGACTGTCTAGTGTTGACAGTCACTTACATCCTAGAGAGTATCAAACGTCACTCAACAGTTTAGTGAGCTAAATAATAAAATATAATGAAGATATTATAACATATTCAGAGAGAGAGAGAGAGAGAGAGAGAGAGAGAGAGAGAGAGAGAGAGAACACACCACTACCATTGTTAGTTCATGTCAGCCGCGTCACTCACATCCTCCTTCGCTCACGCTGTCACTCCTCACCATCAACCAGTGTTTTACACCCCGCAGGTGATGTGTGTGTGTGTTGTTACGACCGTGTCGTATTTTTCTATTATTTTTTATAACATGCTTCCATGTTGTTCCATATTATTCCTGTAATGATGTGTTATATTTACTATTATATAATCTTGTCACCTTACCCTGTGCTGTTAAGGTTTTGACTGCTATTATTTGTTCAAGCCCATCTTATTTCTTCATTTAGTATTGTAACAAGCATTCTTTGTTTCTCGAACGACCATCTGCATCGTTAAACGACCCATGTTTCACCTGCGTGTCGCATTGGAGGGAGCCGACACTATATATAGCACTCCACTAGCAGACGGAGTTCAGTCCAGTCCTCTTGTCATTCAGTTCACGTTCTTTTGAGTGACACCCGTCACGTATACTTATTTTATGTGTTGTTCCTGTCGCCACCAATGTGGTATATCTATGTGAGTACTTATTCATGTCTCTTATGTGTCCATCAGTGTTTGCTTGGTTACATTTAGGTAATTCAGTGTTGTTTCATGATAGTTAATTTCAGTGTTAGTATTTATATGTTTATGCAGTGTTAACGTAATCCAATGCTTTACTTTATTCTTTTGATGCTTCGATGTTTTAGTATCATTTGTGTCTTAAAAGTTTCGATGGTGAATAAATTTGTTGTGACAGCCTACGAGGCTCTTTATTGTGTTAGTATTTTATTTAATTAAATTCTTAGAGGTTTACATTATTTATTTTTATTCCCTTTTGATTTAATTCACTTTTCTTTTTGTTTGGTTACGCCTAGAACCTTGGATATTAAAGTAAATTAAGAGACGGAGTAACAGTGTGTGTGTGTGTGTGTGTGTTTAGCACATAAAATGTTTTAATGATTTTGAAACAAATCGCACATCTTGTGTTGATCTGCAAGTATTTGTGTTTCACATGCTTTATCTTTAAACCAGTTGTTATTTAGATTGCGAAGTTACCGCTGGGCTACTGCTTTCTTCTTGCGGAAGGTATCAGCCTTGGTCCGAGACTGAGGGTTGTTCTGCCAGTCAGTAAAAGCAGCACGTTTATCATCAATGAGTACTTTGATTGCCGGGTCATTTTCATCAAACCAGTCCTGGTGTATTCTTTCAATCTGGCCGAGGGTCTCTGCAGGTTTGTGTCAGGACAGTGTCGACAATATCCCATTCGTCACTGGGATTTGGGTTGTTTGTTGTCGGGTTGTTTATCAGCCCATGTTCGAGCTGCTCTCTGAAAGCATGTGATACTGCTGGATCCTCCAGACGCTTAGTGTTAAAACCTCTTCTAGAGGCTTATTGCATCTTCCATTACTGAACTTCAGTATGCAAACGACTTCACCTTTGTCGCTCACACTGACCACGACCTACAGGAGATCCTGAACACTTACGCAGATGCATATACACACTTAGGCCTTGAGGTGAATGTACGTAAGACTCAGATTCTCTTTCAACTTGCCCCTGTTTCTGCTACACCTCCACCATCCATCCAGATAACGGTACTACCCTCTCTAATGTTGTCCACTTTCGGTATCTCGGCTCCCACCTGTCCACCACCGCGGACATACATGAAGAGATTCAACACCGGATCAAATGTGCATCTCAAGCCTTTGGCAGACTCCAAAACCGTGTCTTCAGCTGTAGGGAGCTGAAATTATCTACAAAGTTGCACGTATATCGAGCAGTGGTCCTCCCCACCCTACTATATGGCAGCAAGACAGGACACATACAGGAGGCACCTCAAGGCACTTGAATACTTTCACCAACGTAGTCTGTGAAGACAAAGAACAAATACCAGTATTCTCGCTGACACCAGCTGTAGGAGCATCGAGGCTTCCATTATCCATGTTACCCGCATGGGCAACAGTAGACTGCCAAAGCAGCTACTTTGCAGTCACTTAACGAATAGTAAACGTACTGCTGGCGGGCAACTGAAAAGGCATAAGGATAGTCTTAAAACAAACTTGAAAAAAGTGCCAAATCGACCCCTCACCTGGGAGACGATTACTCCACATCGTAACCCTTGGAGCAGCACCACACGAGAAGGCGTCAATACTTTCGATTTAGCCCTGCTGCAAACCAAGGTAGACAAGCGCCAACGTCGGAAAGATGCTGCCACCGCCCCTCCCTCACAAGACGTAGCCCTCTACAAATGCAAATTTGTGGACGATCCTGCCGGTCCCGTATCGGCCTCTCTAGCCACCTGAGAGCTCACCAACGAATGTAACATCCTTAATAACTCATATCAACTTATCATAGCTGGATGTTCGTCACACTCGATTCCGAGTGAAAGCAAGGTAGTAGTAGTAGTGTGTGTGTGTGTGTGTGTGTGTGTGTTTTACTAGTAGCGGACAGCATTAATACCCGTCTGATTGTCAAATAACTGTATGTCTGTTTTCTGCCTGTTTGCTTGTTTGTCTGCCTGTATATTTGTCTCTCTGTTTTCTGTTTATCTATTTGTTTTTGGTCATAGTGTCTGTCCATCATTGTGTCTCTGTTTTACTCCTTATATATATCTGTCTGTCTGTTTGTTTGACTCTATATACCTGTCCGTCTGTCTGTCTGTTACCAATCCATAATTTTAAGCTGACCTTTAGAAGATGCTCACAGGTAATATGTGGTCGAAATTGCTCATAGGTCAGAGTTCACTGTTATTCCTTTTTAACTGGAGAGAAACATTACCCTTACCAAATTACATCATATATTTGTTATTATATTATATATCTTAAGATACTATATTTCTTATGAAGTTAAATATTTTCCTTTACTAATTAATATTTTTTTTTTAGTGGCGGGGGCAAGAACTAATGATTTATCCCTATACAAAATTGATTTAGATTTAGATAATGACGTATAATTGTAAGTTATAGCGTTTATATCGAGGTTAAGAATACCACAGCATAGAGTATAGTTCAAGGTACAAAATATTATAGTAAACTAGCAGAAACGCGCTCTTTCGCTAGGCCACGGTAGGACGCCACCCTCCGGGAGGCTCCACATTGTCTCACTGCAGTGCATTAAGGTAGACCACATTTTTGGTTTTGCCATTAGCAGCAAGTATGCACAGATTTTTGCCAGTTCCGACACTGGAGCATCCAACATAGAACTGTCCATGAGAGAAGCAAGGAAACTCCAGGTTTAGGCCAACCTTCTTTAGGGACTGTCCCTGGCTTTTGTAGATGGTCATGGCAAAGCTCACTTTAACCGGAAACTGAAGTCGCTTGAACTCAAATGGCAGGTCAGTGATGAGTGGTATCCTTGGTATAAACACGTCCTCTCCTTTAGCTTTTCCTGTCAGTATTGTAGCTTTTAGTACATGTGGCATCATGTTCTTCACCACCAGTCTTGTGCCATTGCAGAGGATTGGTGGTTCAAGGTTTCTTAAGAACATAATAGGAGTTCCAATCTTGAGAGTGAGATGGGATACGACTTTTCAACGTCTGTGTGGTGCAACGGATGGAGGTTAGATGCACAGAAAAGTAAGCCATAATGAAAGAGAACCTAAGGATCAAAATAGCTGTAAATCATAGGAAAGAATACGACTTTTCTACGTTAGTCTCTCTCTCTTTCTCTCGTTATCTCAGGCGTGTCGGGTCGGGTCGGTTGGAGTTTTTTTGAGATCACTACATATAACACCATCCATCATCACTACATAAAACATCATCCATCATCACTACATAAAACATCATCCATCATCACTACATATAACACCATCCATCATCACTACATATAACACCATCCATCATCACTACATATAACACCATCCATCATCACTACATATAACACCATCCATCATCACCACATATAACACCATCCATCATCACTACATATAACACCATCCATCATCACTACATACAACACCATCCATCATCACTACATATAACACCATCCATCATCACTACATATAACACCATCCATCATCACTACATATAACACCATCCATCATCACTACAGATCGTTAGAGTAGTTTCCGAGATTCTCGTGCAGACATACAGACAGACTTCTTTGTTTTATATATATATAGATGGATAAATGTTAATATATCTTTCCTATCTCTTTCTCATGGTATAAATTATCCCCATGAGTATCCAACTGCTCATTATCCAGTTCAGTAAAGTCACATAACACAACAAGGTGATGTAAATAAAACTCAACACTACTCTCCCCAAAAAAAACAATAATATTTTGACTACGACAAAACATCACAATTGGTAAATCTGTTGATCTTTCATGAGGAAGATTTGAGATGAGGGTAAATATGAGCCAATATCCTGGGGAACACACACACACACACACACACACACACACACACATGAAATGAAAACTGTTGTAAGGACAGAGAGAAATAAATGACGTAGAAACAGAAAATTGGACGAGGACAAAAGAGGATGAGTGGTAATGTAAAACAATAAAAATAATATTAATGAAATGATAAGAAAAAGACTAAGAACTCTCAAGAGGCGAACCGGTTATTGGATATGTCATGATGGTGTGGAAGGAACGTGATGGAGGAGTGCAGATGGTGGTAAGAAGCGCAGAAGGTGGTGGTAAGAAGCGCAGAAGGTGGTGGTAAGAAGCGCAGCAGGTGGTGGTAAGAAGCGCAGAAGGTGGTGGTAAGAAGCGCAGAAGGTGGTGGTAAGAAGCGCAATAGGTGGTGGTAAGAATCGCAGAAGGTGGTGGTAAGAGGCGCAATAGGTGGTGGAAAGAAGCGCAATAGGTGGTGGTAAGAAGCGCAATAGGTGGTGGAAAGAAGCGCAGCAGGTGGTGGATCTTACCTACTGACAGTGACCCCCTTGATGTTACCTACTCACCGTGACCCCTGGATGTTAGATAATTAATTGGGGGAGTCTAAATATCTTATTAACATCCACCGTGACATATAGAGGCATCATGGGTGGTTATGGAATCAGTAAGTCAGAGCCGAGTCGTATTTATATCTTAAGGATCAGGTCAACCTCCTAGAGACACAGTACTAACACAGACCCAAGTTTATATGGTTATAGAGGGTGTTCTAAAAGTCAATTTATCTTTATCCTGTTCCTCCTCCTATTCTTTCTTCTGTTCCTCCTTCTATTCTTTCTCCTGTTCCTCCTTCTATTCCTCCTCTCGTTCCTTCTCCTGTTCCTCCTGCTCTTCCTCCAAATCATTTTCCTGTTCCTCCTGTTCCTCCTCCTGTTCATCCTATTCCACCACTTGTTTCTCCTTCTCCTTTTCCTCCTCCTATTCATTTTCCTATTCCTCCTGTTCCTCTTATTCCTCCTCCTGTTCCTCGTCATGTTTCACCTCCTCCTCCCCCCTGTCCTTCCTCTCCCTCCCTTTCCTGCTCCTCCTCCTATTCTTCTTCTGTTTCTCCTATTCGTGTTCCTCCTCCTCCTCCTGCTCCTTCTCCTGTTCCCTTCCCTCCTCTCCCTCCTCTTCGTCTTTTTTCCTGTTCCTCCTCCTTCTCCGATAGCAGCAAGATCGATTTAAGGAAGACTAAAAGAGTATTTTGGGTAGAAGTTCCAACACCACTGCTGAACTTTATGTTGTGGAACTTAAGTTTGTGCCTTTGTGAGGAACATTTTTTTTTTTGGGTGGGGGGTTTGTTGACTGTCAAAGCGCTTGGATATGATGAAAGTTTTCTGTGAATTCCATCCCATTGTGGTATTTATATGAAGGAGGTTGCTGATGATTTGGCTAAGCAAGGGTGTGGCAAAGAAATTGTAGAATACGATTGTATTTTGGGTATTAAAAGAATAAAATCTGGAATGGTAAAAATACGACAGCAATGGGAAATGGACAATATTGTGAAAAAATTGAACAACGGCAGTAGTAGTTTGAAACATTATGTTCGAGTTTTGAATTCTACAAGTTGTACTTATGGTAAAGTTTCGGTTAAGTATGATACATTTGGGATGAGACGAGTAATACCTTCACTACCAGTAATACCTTCACTACGAGTAATACCTTCACTACCAGTAATACCTTCACTACTAGTAATACCTTCACTACTAGTAATACCTTCACTACTAGTAATACCTTCACTACTAGTAATACCTTCACTGCTGGTAATACCTTCACTACAAGTAATACCTTCACTACTAGTAATACCTTCACTACTAGTAATACCTTCACTACTAGTAATACCTTCACTACAAGTAATACCTTCAGTGCCAGTAATACCTTCAGTGCCAGTAATACCTTCACTACTAGTAATACCTTCACTACTAGTAATACCTTCACTACTAGTAATACCTTCACTACCAGTAATACCTTCACTACTAGTAATACCATCACTACTAGTAATACCTTCACTACCAGTAATACCTTCACTACTAGTAATACCTTCACTTCTAGTAATGCCATCACTACTAGTAATACCTTCACTACTAGTAATACCTTCACTACTAGTAATACCTTCACTACTAGTAATACCTTCACTACTAGTAATACCTTCACTACCAGTAATACCTTCACTACTAGTAATACCTTCACTACTAGTAATACCTTCACTACCAGTAATACCTTCACTACTAGTAATACCTTCACTACTAGTAATACCTTCACTATCAGTAATACCTTCACTACCAGTAATACCTTCACTACTAGTAATACCTTCACTACCAGTAATACCTTCACTACTAGTAATACCTTCACTATCAGTAATACCTTCACTACTAGTAATACCTTCACTACTAGTAATACCTTCACTATCAGTAATACCTTCACTACTAGTGCACCGAGAAGTACACTTTGTGACCTTATTGATGAATATTAATACTTATTATGATTCACTTTGTGACCTTCGTCCAGGTTTTTATTTTTAACTTTTAAGCTGACGTTTGAATTTAACTCCGTTAACTTGAGCAGACAATATGCTGAGAAGGGCATCCATCTCCTGCGGCCAATGTTCCTAATTAAACCATATTCGTGATATACGGTTGGGTACTACATACAACGTTACTACCATATCATCGGGACATCACTTTCAGGTGTTTGCGTTCATAATTTTGATGTATTTTTTGCTATGCAGGATCCTGTTCAAGTAACTTTAAGTGAATGACAGGAATAGTCATTTATGTATTTTTATTTAAGCTCACTCAAACATTTTTAGGTTGGATGTCAATGTGTATTGTCTTTTTTCCAACTCAAGAACGTGTTGGTGGTTACCTTAAGTCACACTAGTTTCCACACCAGGTAAATCCTTCTTTGTATCTCAACACTGGTAAGGTAGTGGTTCAACAATCTTTGTGGAGATTTCATGGATATATGTTATTTCTCCACACAACAAAGGCTGAAGACCAAGTCAATAGTTGATATTTAAAACAACAACTGTATTGAGTGGGACAGCAACTCAAGCGCAGAAGGACCTGAACAAGAACCTGACAAGATTGGGCAATAAATGTTGATTGTGGTTTTGTAGATGTTGTGATCTCGTGCACACACAAGTAAAGAGGAGAGGTGCTTATGTAGCCGCGAAAAGAGCTTATTAATCCCGTTAGCACCATTAGATTTTTTACAACAAACAAGTTTTAGCAGCTTTTCAATTTCTCCGTTTACAGCTGACATATCTTTCAACTAGAGGGATGACGTAACGTAGCTGATTAGCCAAACAGCCGTCTATATCAAGGAGTCACTTGAGGGCCTTATTATAGTACAGTAAGATCATATCCACGGAAGTCTGACCAAAATACTCGCCTCTTTATTTCGACTCACCAGCAACTTAACACGAAACACCGTCATACGAGGAGAACGTTTAGTCACTTTAGCCTCGATAAACAGATTGCTGGTCTCTAGGAACAGTTTGCCCCCTCCCCACCATTCCATCAACTCGCTTTAATACTACATGTCAATTCAAGTGGATAACTTCAACCAGCTGCCTATACTTGTCATGTACTGGCAGCCAGTGTAGCAGCACCGAGGAGTAATATAGGTGTAAAGTGAGTTCATAATTATTGTTCTCGTTTCCTCAGTTTAAAACGTATCTCGACTAACCCTTTCGCACCTAGGTATTTGGTTTTGGCTAACACTAGACGGTTGTACTCAGCTGAAGAAACCCTTGTACCTCAATGGTTTAAAGGACGCTGTAGTAAGATTTATCATATGAGATAACCTTTCCTTTCTGTGCTAAAATAACTTTATCTAAGGGTGGGTAAAGTGTCTTTCAAACAAACTTGGGTTACATGTTAAGAGAGAGAGATAGATTCAAATTTTGTTTCATTACACAGTTGTAGAAGGAATTACTGTAGCTTGAGTGGCGTTGGCTGCACGTTTTAGGTAAGAAGGAACAACGTCACGCCATGATGGGCTCAAAGAGTCCCTAACCCTAGATGACGATGATTATTAACCTCGCCTGAGATCGCGTTGTGACATAACGTACAGAACAAAAAACGGCTGATCTACATAGTTATTTTTCGAGTTACTGTGTGTAAAAATTCCAGATGCACGGATTAGGTTCAGTAGAGGGTGGTATCTAGTGAGAGTTAAACCTGTTGAGATGTAAACCGAAGTGGAATGTAAGATCAGTAGTTAATTATGCTTGTTTTATACCCATAAGTGTTACGGGTTGATAATCACTGGTCATTATTTCCTTCTGAAACACAACATAAGTTTCATCTCCTGTATCTTCAAGGTAAATAATTCAGTATCTTTATTACTGAACAATTGACTACTGATTAGATTTTACTACATTGTTATTTTTATTACCACTCAGTAATAAATAAACCTCGAATTATGTAAAAAAAAATTATAGAATAAAAAAAAAATCCCCCTTTGAGTGTACTGTAAACCCCCACAGAAGGAGTGACGGGGATGATTTTACCACCAGTCCAAAATATGAAACCTTATCGTCCAGTGGGAACATTTCTAAAACAGACAATGATAAATACTCTTACACTAATTTCCACACTTAGGCAGTATTACTGTGTTTAGGGGACCACCATAGGGGCTTACTAAGTCGACATGCTTGAACTTTTCTTACTACAGTACAATGATATTTTTATCCGGAACGCTTACAAAATTCAGATTATCCGTAAAATTATAAGTTTGTTTTCTTTTGCAGTTTCACTGATAATAACAGACAAAAGTTACCTTTAATTACGCAGGTATTATCATCTGTGAATACTGTTTAATAGTTACCGTCTCAAGGATACGGGTGTTGAGTCTTGTGTGTAGGAAGAGAGGATACGAGGGTGAGAAGGATATGGAGAAAGAAGATTACATTGTAGGAGAGATCGATGGAAAAGGAGACAGTGTTGAGAAAGAAGATCACAATACAGGAAAGATCGATGGAAAAGGAGAAAATATCGGGAAAGAAAAAGGACAAAATGGAAAAGATATAGATGGAAAATGATAAAATATTCGTGTTTCTGTGATATACTGGAAGAGGAATTAGGTTTGGTGGGAAGGTGTGAGAATATAATGAAAGGGAATAAAACATTGGTTGAGTGCAATGAGAGACGTGAGAATAAGTCTGAGAGTGGCGTAAACCAGAATACGAATGACACAATGACATGGAAAAGAAAACGAAGATTGAATTATGTGATTTTGTTATTAACATTAAAATTGGCCAAGAGTTATTATGAGTTAACTGTATAGTACCACGTTATGAGTTTGTGAATGTTGATTATAAAATACTCATTTAATAATAGAACAAGTTCCGGTTATATGGTTTTTAGCAAAGTCTAATTAAACCTTGGATTTTGGTTTTGAGGTTTAAGGAGTCCGTTGAGTTATTAGTTGATAATCCTGTCAGTTTAGTTAATGCCTCTAAGACTGTCTTCATCTTGTGAACCAAAGGTGCTTCCTCCATTCAGCACTTGAAGCAATAATTCTGATAAATAACATGTAGAGTGAGGTTCTAAGGTCATTTATTTTGAGTTTTACGTCATCTAACAAGACCTCTGGCACATGTATAAAGATGTCGTCCATGTTTGTCCTACAGAAGAACCACTACAGTATAAGCGTCCCATTCTCACCAATTACACACTCGCATAGAGCTATGTCAGTCCTTTGAGTCACTGGGAACAAACTTTGGTGTCGGTGCAACTGTGCTGATATTGTGTATATCTTTGTGATATATTGTCTTGCTTGTCTTTCCACTACGATGTTGCTACACTAACTGTCTGTCAACACTGAGCTTCACTAACTCTGCATGGTTCTCCTTTAGTGACGTTTCCAAATACCTTTTAGAAGACTTATTATATATATTTCAGGGGAAAATATATCCATGAATGGGGGACGGGATGAGCGATACACAATACTTGGGAAGTTATCAATATACAGTAGGTGATACTTTATAACAGGTGCAAAATTAACAGGACCATGTAACAGTTATCGACTGTGTGGTCCCCAAACTCTATAGCTGGTACCGGTTAGAAGTGAAACTGGTCAGGCAGTAAAAGTTACTAAAACAGTTAGAGTATGATAGTTGTAGATTGTTTAGGGAATGTATTGGAGAAGACTGTAAGTGGATTAGAGGAAGAGGAGCACGATGGTGAGAAGGACTGTACTGTGTAAAGTGATAAAATGGTTCAGTATACTGTCTAAAGTGATAGGTGCAGTGTATGGTCATAGAGTTCAGTATATTTGGAGGCGAGACAGGATGCACAACCTGCAATAAGAAGACAATAGCAAAGGGTAATTGTAAGATTAATACAGTAGTCTAGTAAATTAAAAATGAAGTAATAGTAGTGTGGTGCGGGCAGTGGTAGTGTGGTGCGGGCAGTGGTAGTGTGGTGCGGGCAGTGGTAGTGTGGTGCGGGCCATGGTAGTGTGGTGCGGGCAGTGGTAGTATGGTGCGGGCAGTGGTAGTGTGGTGCGGGCCATGGTAGTGTGGTGCGGGCAGTGGTAGTGTGGTGCCGGCAGTGGTAGTGTGGTGCGGGCCATGGTAGTGTGGTGCGGGCAGTGGTAGTGTGGTGCGGGCAGTGGTAGTTTGGTGCGGGCCATGGTAGTGTGGTGCGGGCAGTGGTAGTGTGGTGCGGGCAGTGGTAGTGTGGTGCGGGCAGTGGTAGTGTGGTGCAGACAGTGGTAGTGTGGTGCGAGCAGTGGTAGTGTGGTGCGGGCCATGGTAGTGTGGTGTGGGCAGTGGTAGTGTGGTGCGGGCAGTGGTAGTGTGGTGCGGGCAGTGGTAGTGTGGTGCGGGCCATGGTAGTGTGGTGCGGGCAGTGGTAGTGTGGTGCGGGCAGTGGTAGTGTGGTGCAGGCAGTGGTAGTGTGGTGCGGGGAGTGGTAGTGTGATGCGGGCCATGGTAGTGTGGTGTGGGCAGTGGTAGTGTGGTGCAGGCAATGGTAGTGTGGTGCGGGCAGTGGTAGTGTGGTGTGGGCAGTGGTAGTGTGGTGCGGGCAGTGGTAGTGTGGTGCGGGCAGTGGTAGTGTGGTGCGGGCAGTGGTAGTGTGGTGCGGGCCATGGTAGTGTGGTGTGGGCAGTGGTAGTGTGGTGCGGGCAATGGTAGTGTGGTGCGGGCAGCGGTAGTGTGGTGCGGGCAGTGGTAGTGTGGTGCAGGCAGTGGTAGTGTGGTGCAGGCAGTGGTAGTGTGGTGCGGGCCATGGTAGTGTGGTGCGGGCAGTGGTAGTGTGGTGCGGGCAGTGGTAGTGTGGTGTGGGCAGTGGTAGTGTGGTGCGGGCAGTGGTAGTGTGGTGCGGGCAGTGGTAGTGTGGTGCGGGCAGTGGTAGTGTGGTGCGGGCAGTGGTAGTGTGGTGCGGGTAGTGGTAGTGTGGTGCAGGCAGTGGTAGTGTGGTGTGGGCAGTGGTAGTGTGGTGCGGGCAGTGGTAGTGTGGTGCAGGCGGTGGTAGTGTGGTGCGGGCAGTGGTAGTGTGGTGCGGGCAGTGGTAGTGTGGTGCGGGCAGTGGTAGTGTGGTGCGGGCAGTGGTAGTGTGGTGCGGGCAGTGGTAGTGTGGTGCGGGCAGTGGTAGTGTGGTGCGGGCAGTGGTAGTGTGGTGCGGGCAGTGGTAGTGTGGTGCGGGCAGTGGTAGTGTGGTGCGGGCAGTGGTAGTGTGGTGCGGGCAGTGGTAGTGTGGTGCAGGCAGTGGTAGTGTGGTGCAGGCCATGGTAGTGTGATGTGGGTAGAGGAAGTGTGTCTTTGACCTTCATGAGTGTATCAACCTTTGCTCTTCCTTAATCTGTAAAAGACAAAAATAATGACATCTTGATGGTCACTTATGATGTTAATTTCCTGATGAGTCATCTGTGAGATCTCTGACTAATGGTGATGTAATACTTAAGTTGATAGCAGTGTTTACATGCTGATAAGTCTACCACACGACGTTACTGCCAGCACGTAATTGACCCAAATCTTGAGTATTGTATTGCCATAAATAGTTCGCGCTCGGTCGTTTATTTAATTTTTATTTATTTATTTTTATTATTATTTATTGGGCACCCCCCCTACATACTTGTGTAAGGTGAAGCGCAGAAGCGTCTACAGCGCACAACAGGGAAGCATGCTTGCCTTATGTCTCATGAGTTAAGGGCGTAGAAGCCTGAAGAGTCAACTTTCGACTTACAGCTGGTATCTACTTTACTGCTAGGTGAACAGGGACTAATGGGGTCTAGGAAGTAAGTCGTATTCTGACTTCACTCACAACTTATTCTGACCTCACTAGAGGAAAGGTCACAGCGACCTAGTTCCCAGGGATCAATTGTCAGTAATTGCTAGTGCTACTTGTGAACAGGGCTGTGCCCTTCTGAGGGCTGAGCTAGAGAGGGCCAAGGAAGATATCTTGAAATTAAAGGAAGAGATAGCGAGGATGAAGGAAGAAACGAGGCAAGAAAAGCCGGTGTCTGACGAAAACTCAGGCGAATGGAAGGATGTGAGGAGAGAGACGACCAAACTGGTGGTGAAAAAACCCACCAAAGATACGAAAGCAATGACAACAACAGCAAAGTGTACCAACTCTTTCACTTCCTTGATAAATGAATTGGACGTTAGTATATTCAGGGACAGGGCTGACAAGGAAGGTAAGAAAATCTTGATTGTTGGCGACTCTCAGGTACGGTACATGGACAGAGCTTTTTGTGGTAAAGATAAATATAGGATGAGGGTGTGTTTGCTAGGAGCTGGGGTAGGGGATATACTTGACAGGATGGACAATATCTTGTCTGGTAATGGAAACAAACCCATTATCTGCCTGAGTGCAGGAGGCAATGATATTGGGCGGTGTAAGAGTGAGGAGCTACTTGATAAGTTCAAGACAGCTATAGAATGCATTAGGTCTAAGGGAGGGATCCCTATCATATGTGGTGTCCTGCATAGAAGGAGAGTTGTCAATGAATGGTTGTCAAGGGCAGTTGGTGTCAAAGGCCGTCTTGACAGATATTGCAAGTCAATATCAGTCCCATTCATTGACAACTGGGACAACTTCTACGGCAGAAGGGACCTTTATGCTTGGGATGGGGCACACCTGTCTAGGGATGGGGTGGCAACCCTGGCTGGGTCTCTCGAGAGGGCAGTTCAAAAGATGTCGAAGTCTTTAAACTGCTAGGGGAACATGTGAGCACGGGGGTGGAGGAGACTGCAGTGGGAGCGGGAAAACAAAGTGAAAGGTTACAGGGAAATAGTATTAGGAATGATGACAAAACTTAATTTGGTAGGCAGTTAAAACCTAAATGCGACAAAGAGAGGACTCAGAACACGACTGACTTAGATGTCTACTATGCAAACAGTAGAAGTATGAGAAACAAAATGGATGATATTAGGGCCTTGGTATGTACCGAAAAAGTCGATATAACAGCATTCACTTAAACATGGATAAATCCAGACTCACGTGAGTTATCTGTCGAATACCAAATTGCAGGTTACAAATTATTCCATACCGATAGGCAGATTAGGAAAGGAGGCGGAGTAGCAATCTATGTCAGGGATAATCTGAAGAGTGAAATAAATAAGGAAATAAAAACTGAGCTGAATACAGAAACACTTTGTATAGAATTAATCGATGGTAGGGAAAATTGATTACAGGAGTAATATATAGACCTCCAAATCTTGATAGAGTTAATGAGCGACTTATGTGGGACGAAATGCACAGGGCTTCCATACATAGCAAAGTCTGTAGAGTAGGCGACTTTAACGTTAGCCAAATAGATTGGACTGACCTTACAGGTAACTCAGAATCAGAGGATTTTCTTGAAACGATCCAGGACTGTTTCCTAAGTCAACATATAACTGAACCCACCTGGGGTAATAATATACTCGATTTAGTTCTGACAAACTGAGAAAACCTCATTACTAATGTCGAGGTAGGGAACGAACTTGCAAACAGCGATCACAAAGAAATTAGATTCCAATTAGAATTTCAGGACAGCCGTAAGGAAAATTCCACAAAAGTTCCAGATTTCAGAAGGGCAGACTTCGATAGTTTGAAGAGGCATTTGAGAGGGGGGGGGGGGTATCTCGCTTGGGGGTGAACTACATAACCTCACATGAGGTGACCTCACTCACTGTACCCACAGAGGGGGGCCTCACCCTACCCTGAGACCTGACGGTTGAGACTGACCTGATAACGAGATCTGAGGTTGCCGAGTTCCACGACAATTTAAAAAATGAGTTACTGCACAAAGGCAGAACATACCATACAAAACCTCAGATCAAACAGCAACGACCCTAAATGGATAAATAATTATTTAAAGAACATTATTGGACAAAGGAAGGCTATAAGTGGGAGAATAAATCGTGGTGAAGTTTACCTCCGAGATTACTATAAGGTATTGGCCGGTAGGGTTAAGACCGAGATAAGAAAAGCCAAGAGGAATAATGAGCTGAAGATAGCAAGGGAGTCAAAGTTAAACCCCAAGGGATTCTATCAAATGTATCAAACTAAAACACGAGAAAAGATTGGACCAATACAGTCAGATACTGACGAGCTAAATGATAACGATGGAGAAATGAGCAATAATCTGAATAAATATTTTTCAGCAGTTTTCACCACCGAAAATTTAAACATGATACCCGAGGCACCGACTCATACAGAGAAGGTGAAGAACATAAATTAAGCGAGATAGTAGTGACTAGTAACGATGTTAGTAAGCAGATAGACATACTAATAAGTCACTAGGTCCTGATGATGTATTTACCAGAGTATTAAAGGAATGTAAGGAAGTGCCTAGTATGCCCTTAGCAAAGTTGCTTAACATGTCCTTAAAAGCAGGTGTAGTACCATTATCCTGGAGAATAGCGAATGTAGTACCGATTTTCAAGAAGGGAGAAAGATCACTATCCTCTAACTACCGTCCAATCAGTCTAACATCAATTGTAGGCAAATTACTGGAAGTAATCATTTCAGACTCTATTAGAAATCACCTGGAGAAGCACAAGTTGATCAATGATTCCCAACATGGCTTCACAAGTGGGCGTTCATGTCTAGCTAAGCTATCAACATTCTTTTCATCAGTTTTCAAATTAGTGGACGAGGGGCACAAATATGATGTGGTATATCTCGACTTTAGCAAAGCCTTCGACAGAGTCCCCCCACGAGAGACTCTTAAGAAAAGTGGAGGCTCATGGTATTAAAGGTGATATTCTAATATGGATTAGGGCGTGGTTACAGGACAGAGAACTGCAAGTGAGCATTAACGGCACTAAATCCCATTGGAGCAACATCACTAGTGGAGTTTCGCAAGGCTCAGTACTTGGACCATTATTATTTATTATATACATAAACAAGATAGATATCGGCGTAGACAGCAACATAAGTAAATTTGCTGATGACACTAAAATAGGACGTGTTATTAAATCTGACGAGGACTCTGCATAACTACAGGATGATCTAAAAAAAATTTTCGAATGGTCTGAAAAATGGCAGATTAAATTCAATGTGGACAAATGTAAAGTACTCAGTATAGGAGATCTAAACAGGGAAACCAGATTCCCGATGAACATCGATGTTATTGAGAAATCTGACTGAGAGAAAGATTTAGGAGAAATGATAAGTGGGAATCTTAAGCCTTATAAACAATGTGTATTTGTTCGAAACAAAGCTAATAAAGTACTTGGATTCATACATGAGTGTTAATTACAAGACTAGTGAAGACATCCTAAAACTATATCTTGCGCTTGTGAGACCTCACATGGATTACGCAGTTCAATTCTGGTCACCGTATTACAGAATGGATATAGAATTCTTGGAAAGAATTCAGAGGGAGCAAGTGATCATGGGCCCTTCGTGCCCGGTGGCGAGTCCGTTGGTACAGTTTACCGAGGCGTGAAAGTTCGAACGCTCGAGCTTGGCTAGCGCGCAACCGCCGCCTGGCTGACAGCGTACAGCGACATCGTTTAGACAGACAGACAGACAGACACACGGCTAGTCCTATAGTATATTAGATGACAAGACTAATCTCGGGCATTAGGAACCTCGAGTACAGAAACAGGTTAAAACATCTGAATTTGCACTCCCCCGAGAGACGTAGAGTGAGGGGCGACATGATCGAGGTGTATAAATGGAAGTCAGGGCTAAACAAAGGGGACATTACAAAGGTACTCAAACTATCCAACCAGGATCAAACTCTTAACAATAGTTTTAAATTAGACAAATTTAGATTTAGGAGCGAATTAGGTAAACATTGGTTTGGAAACAGAGCAGTGGACGACTGGGACAAGTTACCAAATATCATCATTAACTCGAATACACTGGATAGCTTCAAACGTAGGTTGGATGGATATATGAATAGGGGCTGGGTGTAAATGGGACTGCCTAGTATGGGCCAATAGGCTCTCTATAGTTTCTTCCATTCTTATGTTATTATGTTCTTATGTCGACTCTGGGTGTGGTTGTTGTGTTGGCGACAGCTACTACAGATGGCTGTGGGACCGGCCTTCCTCGATCACGAGGGGCAACCATTATTATTATATTTCGGTTTTCTAGTTCAGGCTTCTCTCCCATCGTGCCTTCAGTAGACCTAATTAGGAGTTCTATTATAGAAGAAAAGTTTTTTATTACTTCCTAATTAGCACCAACGAGGTGTTGGAACTGCTTAACACCAACTTTCATTCTTCTGCCCTGACCAGTACAGTGCACCACTGTTTCCACTTACTGCCCGCATTACGCTAATTAAAATAACCATCATTGATGTAGTCTACAGCTTAGTCTGCAGTGTACTGTATCCACACTGCCCCTAGCGGATCGTCAGACTATATTCAGTACTGTTTGTCTCTCTGAAGTTTCCCCAACGATGAGAAATATCAAAATAGTGAAGAAAATAAACCTTTTTCTTTATAAAAATAAAACCTTCCCCACTGTTAGGATCATTATTCGTCAAACAGTTACTGGGCCGCCGTCGCTTTTCTTAAGAAATATCGGTATTTGTCATCGGGCCTAATATGTTACTCCTCGAGCTGGTAGACCACATTAAGGCATCTTCCAATAAAGTGTTTCGCCATCATACATAAAAGAACGATGGAGTGTAAAGTTTTAAAGTTGTCTGGTCATGATAAAAACTTGCTGGGGTCCTTGTGTGTGTGTGTGTGTGTGTGTGTGTGTGTGTGTGTAATAATAATAATAATAATAAATAATAATAATAAACGGTTTATTAATAGAGTTGTAGCCGGTGGCTGAAAATATACAAACTTACATTTGATTTAGACATAATAGTATGCGTTCAATACATTTACAGGGCTGTACAGTACATAAATCAGGAGTTGTTTATTATTTTAACAATAGATGGGATGGTGCTATTCTTATATCTATCGGTGCGGGCTCTTATAAGCTGAATTTTGTTGTAGTGGCGGACTGCGCGAGGTGGGTGGGGGACTGTCGGTGGCAGGAGGTGGTGATGACGAGGATGGTGCAGTAGTCCACTGCCAAACCTTGCTAGTGCTTGGTGGTGGAGGTCATTGAGGGATGGCATTTCCAGGGTGGAGAGAGCGTTGATGTAGCTGGAGTAGTCTGCGCCGAGCATGATTCTGCAGGCCCTTTTCTGTACCTTCTCTAGCTGACGTTGTTGGGTGGAGTTGAGAGAAGACGACCAGGCTGGTGATGCATACGTTAGTTTGGGGAGAATGAAGGCGTTGTAGATAGTCCTCAGCACTGGCGTGGGTGTCCCAAATGACCTAAGTCGTCATAGCATGTAGAGTCAGTACAAGGCTGCCTTGATTGTGTTCTTTACATGGGCCTTCCAGTTCAGTTTGTGTTCTATGGTAACACCCAGGAGTTTGGTAGACAGCACTAACTGGAGAGGATGGGCACCCACTGTGACTGCTGGAGCTTGCACTGGAGTGGTGGCGGTATTGATGTGCATGACTACGGTTTTGGTGTGGTTGATGGTGACCTTGTTCTCCGTAGTCCATGCCTGTAACCTCTCCAGGGTGCCTTATAGCGATGAGTAGTCTGGTGCGGTGTTGTCCACTGTAACCCCCACAGTGCAGTCATCCACGTACTTCCACCTGTGAGGAGTGTCCGATAGAGCGTCGTTGATCACCGCAGGTGAGGTGTTGGAATGTGGAGACAGAACCCTGATACCTCACTGCCTGGCGGCGTCCACTCAAGAAATTAGTGAGCCATGAGACCAGGTTGGTGGGCAGCCCTAGTGCAATAGCCTTATTGATAACAGTGCAGTGATCAAAAAAGTCAAAAGCCTTCCTGAAGTCAACAAGTGCATCGGCCAGTGATGCCTTACGTTTCTGCAGGTTTTTGTGCAGGAAATCCTGAAAACTAGCTGAGCAGTGTGATGTAGAGGAGGTCATCATATTGCCAAACTGCTGTGGATCAATTGACTGATAGATTCTAGCAAATGCCCACTCAAAAACAAAGTCTTCACAGAGTAGACTGGGTATGCGGGTAATGGAAACTGGCCTGAGGTCGTTAGGGGACTGTGTGGTGGTGACCTTGGGGATAGGGGTGACAAATGCTGTTTTCCATTCATTAGGGCATTTTCTTTGTCTGAGGGATGCATTAATAATAGAACAGAGGGGGGTGGCAAGTTCGACTGCAAACTCCTTGTATATTTTGATTGGGAGGTCAATTGGGGTCGTGGAGCGTTTGGATTTAAATTTCAGGATTTTGTTGGCGATTTCAAATGGTTGAACACTGGGGGGGAGGGGGGGGGGGAAGGTAAGTAAGCTGGGAGGAGAGTGAGGTCAAGACTGGGTAAGGTATGACATATGTGAGATGAAAGGAAGTGTGGGAGACTGACAGTTGAGACCACAGAGATCTTTTACCTTGGAGTACCACTGACCGATGCCGACCTCCTTGAGGCCGTGCACTTTCCTGGGATAATAAGACTTCTTGGCTGACTTGATTTCCCTGATGACCTGGTTACGTAGACTTTTCTACAGGCGGTTGTTGGTGTAGTATGCCTTGTTGCGCTGCTCAGTTAGTCTTTTGATACGGGGTGTAATCCACGGGACATCTTCGGGGTGGACCCTAAGTGTCTTGGCTGGAAGGAAGTGGTGGTAGGCTTTGGTGAGAGTGTCCAGGTAATTATCCCACTTGTTCTGCACATCGTCTGACGTGATCACTTCATTCCAGGGATACAGGGTTATCCATTGTCCGAAACGCCGCATAGCAGAGTCAGGGGTGGGTCGGTAAGTCCTGATGACAACTGGCGGTCGTGAGATGGTAGGTGTAGGTGACCACAGTAGAGACAGGTGGGGGCTGCGTCCCATGGGAGGCAGCGGCTGGGGGGGAAGGTAGTGGTTGCCGAGATCAGTCAAGATGAGGTCAAGGATGGCATTACCATGTGTGGGAAAGTCAACTTTTTGTGCGTGTGTGTGTGTGACCTTATCACAGGTACCTGGTACTTTAACCTGAATAGACTTGTCACAGGCAGCAGGTAACATGGTTGAGACACAGGTACCACCAACACCCTTATACTGGACGGTACTGTTGTGTGTAGCCAATAATCAATATCTACCCAGTAACACGAACAGTTCTGTCAGCATGATATATTAGCCTCTCTGTTTACCTCTGTCTACACCTGGTCTCCTGAAGGTATTATACTTATATCATACACGGAGTAACAAACACTATTTTGTGCACAGCTGAAGTTGAAGTTTATTGAAGTGTTAACATCAATCTGAGAAGACAAACACTGACTTCGGACATTATTTTGAGAGTTTCAGAAAAAAAAATTATCCATTAGTTTGAAGATGTGAAAAAAGTTTACGGTGGGGAATTGTTGACTGAGATGAAGTGAAGAAGAAAAAAATATTAAATGGTTTTGAGGAAGACAATTCCACCGTGTATTGTTATGGAATGCTGGAGGAATTGTAGTGTTTTGTGGGGGAAGGAGTCAGTCTTGGCAGGGGAAGGAGTGAGTTTTGGCAGGGGAAGGAGTGAGTGTTGGCAGGGGAAGGAGAATGTTTGGAAGGTGAGCGTGATGGCAGGGGAAGAAATGGGTGTTGGCAGGGGAAGGAACGAATTTTGCCAGGGGAAGGAGAGACTGTCGACAGGGAACGAACCTATAATCCTCCATAACACATACACCTTACAGCAGCACTTCTAAGGTGGGTAGGAGACACATTAAAAGCATAAATAATGATGGTTCCTCCCCCAAAGTTCTTCTCTAGACTAATTTATGTAAGAAATAATAAATGTTTTAGATGTAAGGGATATTAACAGTTGTACCGGTGTAGCAGGCCAGTTTACACCCCCATTGGTACTGTACATTCTTGGGTATATTCTGGCCTAAGCCATTCTAAACCCCCAAATTATACCCCTTGCCACTTTATACACCGGGTATAAAGTGGCCTAGGCCAAAAAACACCGCGAGGGTTAATCTAGCCTAGGCTGTTTTCACCCCCTCAGGCCAGATTAATCCACAAAGGTATGAGTTACTGAAAGTTTATTTCAAAAGAATTTACTAATATTACAACCCCCAGCCCGAACCATGTTTCTGGGCTGCCCGCGGAGTGATATATTTAACGTGACTCGTGGTTCAGGTAGGTGCAGTATACTAATGATGGTACAGCAATATTTGTTAAATAATCTACACACAAAACTATGATGTTCACACACAGTCCGTCACAAGTAGAGGTTGGTGACCCATTTCCGAACCTGACAGACAGACCGCCTCTGACCTGTACACACATCCCCTGCCATTGGTGCTATTTGACAGATTATGGACACCTGTCTATTTCCTTTATCATCCCTACTTATATCTATAGTTCTCAGTATGTTATTAGGACACTTCTTCAATAGATAGATTAAATTTCTGGGAAATATCCAAGAATCAGATCACTCTGTGCTCAGTGAGTGTGGTTCACCCATCTCTACAAATACATCGACGGAAATGCATTATCCTATAGATGCTGATCTTTTGACTACCATGAAAAAACATTCGCCATGACATTCAACCAGCTGCTTATAGCAATATCACCAAAGCACAGCTGCGTCAAAAGAAGAACTATGACGCCCACCACAGCAGTCATAAAAGCACCCCGTGAGAACAAAGGTCTATATTAGAAACAGTCACAGAATCCACCGCGTGAGATCCAAACTTAAGCCACATTGGATAGGACCTTACTGATTCTCTCAGCAAGGGCCGAGTGAAGTTACAAAATTGTGCAATGGAAAAGATACTCAACAGCTTATACCACACTTCAGTTATGAAAGTGTTCAAGGTACAAGAAAAGAAGCAGGGTACTCCAGAGGATATTGATACCCAGAAGGACACTACTAAAGCTATTAGTATTGACCATGATTCTTCATCCACATCGGAGTCCAAGGAAAATGTCAAAAAGTGTCAGTATAAGGAAATTGAAGTTCTCCAGCCGTGTAAAAAACCCATCTTACGACTTGCTGTATCACGGTGACAGCTGAGAGAAGTCCTTGACCTACAAACCAGAATGCCTTTGCTCTTATAGTTAACGTTGGTAGCTAGTTTGAGGCGCCCACCTGAGCTACACCTACTTTTTTCTTCAAGTTCTCTGACAGTTGTTGTATCAGTTGTTGAACTTTATCACTTTGTATGTGCTGCCGTTCTGTCGTAATAGCTCGTCGAATCTTATGTAATTCGTTGGTATCCACTTTGCTTGCTACATTTTGATCTACTTTGTGGTCAGTGAGGGCTGTCGTAAGCTTGAGAGAATTCTGATGTTCAGTGACAAGCTCCTCTAGATTAGTAATTCCCATTCTACCCAGTCTCGGTGGTAGTGCAATAAGTGATCTTTCTGCTGGGGCTAGGTGGTTGCTTTTCACTAGTGTTGGAAAAAAAGTGACCCTGATGGTTTCTTCCAGTGGGTGGAGGAGAGGTCCAATATCAGGGGCAGCACCCATCTTTGGTCATCCTCTCTTAGGGATTGTGGGGAAACTTTCGTTGTGGCCCTCGACATCTCCAAAGCATTTGACAAGGTATGGCACAAGTCTCTGTTATCTAAACTTCCCTCTTTTGGTTTCTCTCTCCCACTTTGTTTTCTAATCTCTAGCTTCCTTGAGAACCGATCCATGGCAGTTGTTGTCGAGGGATCGACCTCTCGCTCTTTCTCTATCAGTAGTGGTGTCCCACAGGGTTCTGTTCTTTCACCTACTCTCTTCCTTCTTTTTATCAATGATTTACTTCACACTACAATTAATTCTATCCATTCTTACGCTGATGATTTTACTCTTCACTCTTCTTCACATTTTCCCTTTCCTCCTAATTCTCAAACTAGATCTGTTTCTAGAGCTGATATCATTACTTCTGTCAACGCGGATCTCTGCAGCATCTCTGAATGGGGAGGTGCAAACTTGGTTAAGTTCAATAGTAATAAAACTCAATATTTACCAATTACACTTTGTAAATTAGACGATCTCCCACTAATTACATTTCAGGACGCTATCATCCTGCCAAATTTTGAAATAAATGTTAGGCCTCACCATTTCCTCCAATATGTCCTGGAAATCACACATCCTTAATATAGCTAAAGCTACCTCCCGAAAGTTGGGAATGCTGCACATATGCTGTAGCTACTTCACTCCTGAGCAGTTGCTCCAAGTATAAACGGGATTCATTCGTCCTAACTTGGAGTACTGCTCACCTATCTGGGGTGGCTCTTCTCCTGTCCAACTATTAGATAGGGTGGCATCAAAGGCATTTCGTCTTATTAACTCTCCTCCTTTAGTCGACAATCTTTCTTCCCTTTCTCTTCGCCGCAATGTTGCTTCACTCTCTCTCTCTCTCTTTTACAGGTACTTTAACGGGCAATGTTCGGTGGATTTGGCATCCTGTGTACCGCCGGCAAGGCCGGGGGCTCGTTACACACGTCTTGCCCGCGGTGCCCACCGTTTCTCTGTGGATGTCGGTCACACGAAAATAACCCGTTATAGTACATCCTTCTTTCCTCACACAGCCAAACTGTGTAGTGCTCTGCCTTCTTCTGTGTTTCCATACTTATACAATCTGTCTCACTTTAAAAAGCTGGTTTTCCGGCATCTTCGTGGTGTAGATTAGCACAGTATAACCTTTTTCTTCTCTACTCTCAATTTATTTCTGTTCTTTTTTTTTCGCCCCCCAGGCCCGTTGTGAGTCGTTTGACCTGTGCCTGGGTGGGCTAATTTCCGCAAAAAAAAAAAAAAAGGTAGTTCCAACGATGCTTGACTCCGTGGGTGAATGCCGCAAACGCTGCATGTGGCCCAGTTTTAGCAATATAAGACGGAGCTTGGATTTACTTCACCCACTTATTTACCTTTCCCGTATCGTTGTCGGCCTTGAAATCATTAGTGCAGGTTATTTTTACCTCACTTCCGCCTAACACCTCCACAGCCCGTTCGTAGTGTTCTGGCTTCACAATGAGGAAGGACTTGCTGGCATTTGGGTGGTACCTTATGCGTGTACCAATGGCGACCTGTGGTGTAATGGTCAGCATGCTCGCCAAGTAAGCGAGCGGACACGGGTTCGATCCCCGGGCAGGGAGAAACTATGGGCAAGTTCCTTTACGCCATTTGCCTCTGTCTACCCAGCAGTAATTGGGGACCTGGATGTTAATCGATTTATGGATCGTGTTCCGGGGTAATGGTTAGCCAGTGCAGTTGGCGAGTTGTCCCGTGATAATGGGTCATGCAACTCGTTAACTCAGGGTGTGGTTGTTGTGTTGGCGACAGCTTCTACACCTTAAACAAATTCACGCCTACGTACCCTAAGGCCTGCCATCCCCGTTACACCATGTGATGTTACCACGTCCCACCACTTTTTGATGTCCTCCACTTTTCCTGCCCCTGTAAGGTCATCAGCATATTCCACTTGCTTGACCTTGGTTGTTTCATAGTTTATTGTTGGTTGGAGCATGGACAGTCCTAGTGCATACTACTACTACTACTACTATTACTACAGCAATTATTCCTATAAATATTTTTACTATTCCTACTCATAACACACCTATTTCTACTACTGCTACTACTACTTTAATTATTCCTATCACTATAAAAATTATTTCTACCACAACTATAACAATTCCCATTTCACCTATAACAATTCCCACCACCATCTCTACCACCACTACTATTACCTTTAATTACTGAGTCTCATAATCAAATAATTACTCTGCCTCTCCATCGCCACAACCAACCTTCCTTCTTCGGTACACAGTCAGGTAGTCTTGTCCCAGCTAGAACCAATCGTCCGGGTACAAGGACCTAATGGAGCTAAGAGTGTAATGTTGTGATATACGATCTTGATATTGGTCCCTATCCTTGGCACCTCTTAAGGGAGATTATTCACACCAAATATGAACCATTTTAGTCCTTATTGGTCTTCTTATAAAGCTCAAAATACAATACTAATGTAAATGGTTATTATACCGTTTTTCAAATAATGATTCATAATAAGACTCGAATTTTGCCATGGATTTTAAGGGTGTGATTCTTATTGACAGATCTGAAATCACATTTACGTTGATCGATTACTTGTATGTACTAGTTAGCCACGCATGGTAAATACTGTACAGGTGGTAGGGGAAGACTTCCAGGATTTTCAATGATTATATCTACAAATATTGGGTATTGATTTTTAATGTGTTAACTGCTGGAGGTGTGAAGCGTCCAAAATTCATCAATAATATATGGTGAAAATGTTCTTCTCGTCAGTTCAGTGTTCATTGTGAGGAATGTTATTGGACTTAGGTAGGAAGGTTCCATATATCATTGTTTTTGTGTGTTTGGGTATATGAGAACGTTTATTTAGTTGTGTCAATGTGTTGTGATTGTATAGACGAGTTTATGTCTTTACTTGTGTGAGTGTATTGTGTTTGTGTATACCTCTGTGTGTGTATGCTCTGGTAACGACAGGTATAGTTATATGTACACACACTGACATAAACTTATAGATTCATAACAAACATAAGCCAAATGTTTGTCAGTCTTAAGTAAAAAACTTTCTTTATACCTTCTTAAACTTTTATACGATTCACTTTCATTATTAGGAATCACTTGAGCGAAGTTGTTGAAAATATTACTACAACCAGCCCATCATTGCCTCTATTTCGACAACTACAACACATATTAATAAATAAAACATCTTATAGGGCTGGATAAGTTACCGTCCCTCTGTTTCGTTTCTACATTTTAAACAAACATTTAACCAGTGATACAAAGTCAATGTATTCCGGAATGAAAAATTATGCTGAAACTGTTAACGTTTTCAGCAGTACATGTGACAATTATATTAATATGGATTGAGACTAGTGGGCGGAGTGTAGTGAGGATCTGTTAATTTTAAACGATCCTAATTGGCTGTTGACTAAAGTGGGAGTGACCTATAGATTCATCAACTCTGTGAACTGTATAATAATAAAAGAATCTCTTCGCTTGAGTTTATCGTCCTGGATCGTATTATTACTTATGATCCTCTTAAACCTACCCATTAAAGGCTTGGGATCAAATGCTACACACAATAACAGTCCCAACATCTTATTCGCAACCTCCCTAATATTTATCTTAACTCTTTTATGTTGATAACTAGTGTGTGTGTGTGTGTGTGTGTGTGTGTGTGTGTGTGCTTAAAGACCTTTGTTAAACCACGCACCAATATAACTATATTCGTCGTGATCTCACCTTCCCTTGTGTTTCTTCAAGTTTAGTCTTGAGGTTAGAACAAGTGAGTCACCTCCACCCTAACTCGTTTTGTCGTCTTCGTCTTCTCTCCCTCATTCACCATATTGAGTATTACTGTCCTGGACACCCCCTCCCTCTCCCTTCCCCTTTAAAATTCATGCAGCCCCCCCTTTCCTCTTTCCTTCCCTTTACTCTTAACATTCATGCGACCACTCCTCCTCCCCCCCCAACGACCATCACAAAAGCCGTTCCATTGGTTCAATAATGGGAAGGCTCATGGTAGTAGTTCGCCTGATTGTGCAACTTACCCTGCTAACGCGTGTCTTTACAGCACCTGAGTGTGGCCCTGCTCAAGCATTTGGCCAAAGTACAGCTCTCATGGAGATAGGAAAGGGTTATTAAGGCGTTGTAGTGTAGAGTTGTAAGTTATGAGATTTCACTTTAGGTAAAAATGTCCATGAGGGGGGTTGTGGTAGTCTTCATGGGTTGTGGTATTGTTCATGGGTTGTGGTATTGTTCGTGGGTTGTGGTATTGTTCGTGGGTTGTGGTATTGTTCGTGGGTTGTGGTATTGTTCATGGGTTGTGGTAGTGTTCATGGGTTGTGGTATTGTTCGTGGGTTGTGGTATTGTTCATGGGTTGTGGTAGTCTTCATGGGTTGTGGTATTGTTCATGGGTTGTGGTAGTCTTCATGGGTTGTGGTATTGTTCATGGGTTGTGGTATTGTTCGTGGGTTGTGGTATTGTTCGTGGGTTGTGGTATTGTTCATGGGTTGTGGTAGTGTTCATGGGTTGTGGTATTGTTCGTGGGTTGTGGTATTGTTCATGGGTTGTGGTAGTGTTCATGGGTTGTGGTATTGTTCGTGGGTTGTGGTATTGTTCATGGGTTGTGGTAGTGTTCATGGGTTGTGGTATTGTTCATGGGTTGTGGTACTGTTCATGGGTTGTGGTATTGTTCATGGGTTGTGGTAGTGTTCATGGGTTGTGGCACTGTTCATGGGTTGTGGTACTGTTCATGGGTTGTGGTATTGTTCATGGGTTGTGGTATTGTTCATGGGTTGTGGTAGTGTTCATGGGTTGTGGTATTGTTCATGGGTTGTGGTATTGTTCATGGGTTGTGGTATTGTTCATGGGTTGTGGTATTGTTCATGGGTTGTGGTATTGTTCATGGGTTGTGGTAGCTTACTCTGGCGCTGCTTACATGGATTTTGTTACTTCCTAACCAGCTCCTACGGTGTTGTGTCTTGTGGTGGTAGTTAATGAGGTGTGTTATTGTTGTGGGTGAGTCTCTGTTAACCTTACCACCAGGTGTCTGAACTTTAGCTGTTGTCAATGGTAGAGATTTTATAAAAAGGAGTTGGTGAAATTTAAAAAGAAAATCTAATGGCTTTTTTTTAATCACTGAACAATGATTGTGAATGACCTAATCTTAGTGTTGTTCAATGACCTTAATAGCTGACATCTAAACAAAGGTTAATGGTTTAACTATGTCTAAGTGGTTGGTTGATGAACAGCGGTACAAGATATCGGTAAATGGTGGTCATAATGCTGCCGATGATAGCGTTGTGTATTGGGACACACCTGAAAACTGGTCTCCTTTAACGAAATTGGTATATACTGTATATGGTTTTGTTGACACAATGTTTGGCCCATTGTCCTTGTACTTCGCTTCTGAGAGTAAATTAATACACGTCAAAGGAAATTGAATGGGGATAAGAGTAAAATAGCTTTAAGAAAGAGAGGAAGATAGAAAGATAAAATAGAAAAAAAAACGTGAAGAAAGACCCGGGAGTATTATGACAGTCACAAGAGGACAAAACTGTGGAGGTTTCTCTTGGAACACCTCAGGATGAGCAGGATAGTGTTCATGTTATGAGCGTGGGGACATAAAAACACAGACAGACTGGCACGTCATCTATCCACACACATGTACCGAAGTTGGTGGAGAAGGAAAACACATCAGCGCTGAGAGAAACACACAGACACATACGTGGTGAAACATATTCTAATATACTTTGAACATTATTACGTAAACATAAATACTTACAAAACATTTTTCTTTTCGTTATAGGAAATAATCACGCATTAAGGGAGGACAGAATTGTAAAAGGGGAGATTACATTAATGTCTTTAATTGTAAACTATAAATTATGTATAAATTAATAAAACAAATTTTTTATCAGTTGTCACGGCCGCTACTGAATAACCTTCCCCTTTCAGCAGTGCTCTAACTCCTTGGCTCATTAATCAGACTTAAGTTCTATAACATTAAATACAAACACACTTTGAGAAAACGTCCAAGGAAAACTATTCATTATACTCTACAAAAAGAGTCAGGACTGAGAAATACTAATTTATAACAATTAACAACTTTTATATATGTAATAAAACATTGATATTGACACTGCATGGCCTTGTGGCCCAACCGATTTAGTTAATTAATTTATCAATCTTAATCTCACAATAAGGCTCTAAGTATTCACCCAAAACGCTAGTGAGTAAATTATTGTCAAAATGCAGGATATACGATGGATGAAACAAGATTACAATCACTTCCCTGGTCTAACACCCACACCCTGAGTTCGCGTCTCACATGTAAACAACAATACTTCTTCTCTAATTAGAATATTAACTCAAAACTTCTTTGTGAAAGTAAAGTATAAGGACATACATCTTTTTACATCTTTCATAGAAAACCAAACTGCTCCTACAACGGTGACTCATATAAAAGAACATACAGCACCCATCTTAGTATGTTAACGGTATGTCAAAACATAGCCATATATAACACAATATTTTAATTACGTAACCAATCCACAAATAAAGGAGAGAGAGGAAGGTATACAACCACGATGAAAATTAAAACGAAAGAACAAATGCAATAAAGAGAATAAACTAGTTCTTGGGGAAGAGTAAAATGGAGGAGTGAACGAGAGAGAAAGTGGGACGCTGTGTATTGAGATTTAGGAGGTGGAAGTGTTGTGAGCCAGGGAGAGAGAGAGAGAGAGAGAGAGAGAGAGAGAGGAAATCAAATTAAAGAAAACTGACTCTGGGAGGGGCAAAGGGGGCAAATATTATTATTATTAGTATTTTTAGGATATTTAATATTGAGGCAATAAAATGGTGGCGAAGGTGTGGCTATTGGGGGAAGCTGGAGGCCATATTTATATTTATTTATACATTTTTAGTAGTAGTAGTAGTAATAGTAGTAGTAGTAGGAGTGCCGGAGAATTTGAAAAAAAAGTAGCTATAGCGCAGGAGGTGGGCGCCTCGAGCTGGTTAACTACGTTACCGATAAGGGCAAATGGTTTCAGTCTCCATAAACAAGAATTTGCAGATGTCAATGCTCTAAAGGGGGGAGCTGGTGGTAGAGCGGTACCGTTCTTGCCTCGCAAGCAAGATGTCACGGGTTCGATTCCTGGGCCGGCGGAAGTTGTTTGGACACTCTTCCTAGTCCCCTTGGTCCCTGTTCACTTAGCAGCAAAGTAGGTACCTGGTGTACATCGGAAGTTGCGAATTCGTATTCAGGGAAAAGTTGTTGGAGCTTCCAATAACTTGCTTAGACATAAACCATTGGCTCCTCAGGCTTCTTCGCCCTTGACTCTTCAGGCTTCTACGCCCTTAACTCATGAGACATAAGGCAAGCATGAACTTAGCATGTTTCCCTGTTGGGTGCAATAACGGTTCTGAGCTTCACCTTACACAAGGATGTGGGGGGGTGACCAATAAGAAAAAAAGGTCTAAGGTACGGTAGGGCAGTGGAAGGTTTGCCTTCCCAATGCGTGTGTAGCTCTTCCTATGACACCGACCACGCCATGGTGTGCAAGAAAGGGGGCTTCATATGCATGAGGCATGACGAAGTAAGGGATCTCACAGTAAATATGTTGAAGGAAATCTGCCGTGATGTCAGGGTAGAACCGACCCTCCTTCCATTGGAAGGTGAGATTTTCCAGCATATGACTTCAAACACTCCGTGTTGGCGTCAGTGCTCGAAGATTCTGGACGCGGGGACAGCGAGCCTTCTTCGACATCAGGATCTTTGATCCCATGGCCGCATGTCACCGTAACTAAGCTCTCGATGCTGCACACAGGAGGAACGAGAACGACAAGATAAGGGAATACGGGGAGAGAATTCAGAACGTTGATTCAAGACAGCTTCACTCCTCTAGTGTTCACAACCTCTGGTGGGATGGGACCAAATGCAAGATGTTTCTACGCCAGACTCGCGGAATTGATCTACGAACAGAAGCAGCTGCCCAGAAGTTATGTTACAGCCTGGATGAGATGTCGACAGTCCTTCTCTCTCCTTCGGTCGGCTTTGCTCTGCCACAGGGGAATGAGAACTTCGGCTCCAAAGCCGACAACAGCTGCCGATATTGACTATGAGGCTACAGTCACAGAATGCCACATAGATCTGCGGCTCAACTAATTCAACACAGCTAGGATAGCTACTTATGTATTAGTATGTTTAATATTAAGGTAATAAAATGGTGGCAAAGGTGTGGCTATTGGGGGAGGCTGGAGGCCACACTTAGTAGTAGTAGTCGTCAAGCATTGCTGGAACTACCTGATGCACACTATCCCTGAAATCGGACCCTTCACTTAACCCCAGCAGAAAGATCACTCCTTGCATTACCACCGAGACTGGGAGGATTGGGATTGACCAATCCAGAGGAGATTGCTGCCACCGAACATCAAAACTCAGTTAAGCTCACGGCAGCCCTCACGGACCACATAACAGCTCAGAACGTAACAGGGGAGGTCGATACCAGTGAGGTAAACAAGATTCGAAGGTCCATTACGACAGATCGACAGCACAGCCAAGGTGATAAGTTGCAGCAACCAGAGAATTTGAAGAAAAAAAAAGTAGCTGTAGCGCAGGAGGTGGGCGCCTCGAACTGGTTAACTACGTTATCGATAAGGGCAAATGGTTTCAGTCTCAATAAACAAGAATTTACAGGTGCCAATGCTCTAAAGTACGGTAGGCAAGTCGAAGGTTTGCCCTCCCAATGCGTGTGTGGCTCTTCCTATGACGTCGATCACGTCATGGTGTGCAAGAAAGGGGGCTTCATATGCATGAGGCATGACGAAGTAAGGGATCTCACAGCAAATATGTTGAAGGAAATCTGCCGTGATGTCATGGTAGAACTGACCCTCTTTCCATTGGACAGGGAGATCTTCCAACCTAGGACTTCAAACACATCCAAAGGAGTCCGTGTTGACGTCAGTCCTCGAGGATTCTGGACGCGTGGACAGCGAGCTTTCTTCGACATTAGAATTTTTTATCCCATGGCCGCATGTCACCGTAACTTAGCTCTCGATGCTGCAAACAGGAGGAACGAGAATGGCAAGATAAGGGGATATGGGGAGAAAATTCAGAGCGTCGATCAAGGCAACTTCACTCCTCTAGTGTCCACAACCTCTGGTGGGATGGGACCAAGTGCAAGATGCTTCTACGCCAGACGTGCGGAGGTGATATTCGAAGAGAAGCAGCAGCCCAGAAGCTATGTTACAGCCTGGATGAGATGTTGACTGTCCTTCTCTCTCCTTCGCTCGGCTTTGCTCTGCTTCAGGGGAACGAGAGCATCGGCCCCAAAGCTGACAATAGTTGCAGATATTGATATGAGGCTACAGTCACTGAATGCCGCATAGATCTGTGGCTCAACTAACTCAACACTGCTAGGATATTTAATATTAAGGTAATAAAATGGTGGCGAAGGGATGGCTATTGGGGGAGGCTGGAGGCCATTCTTAAAAAAAAAAAACAGTAGTAGTAGTAGTAGTCAGTTAGTTGTGATTAGTAGTAATAGTGGAAGTGATAGTATTTAGTTTGTTAGGTAGTTATTTATTTAGTTAATAAAAATACTACTACTACTAATAATAGGAGTAATAAAAGGACTCACTAACTACATACCAATTAATTATAAAATAACCAAATAAGAATATTACCAACACAAGAGCCTCACCCCCCCCCCCCTCCCTCCTTGACACTAATAAGAACAAAAATCACTTTACGTAAATAACATGATAGAACGTTCTCTCCATCTCCCTGTTTATCTTCCATTATCTCCACCTTTCTGGGAGAGAAATAGAAGAAAGAGAAACATCAAGAGAGGGATTAAAGTGTAGGGGAGTAGTGGAGTGTGTCCCGTAAGACTGAAGAGGAGATTAAGACTAGTGGACGGCAGAGACTCATGGTCCGCTGGTCGGTGTTGGTGAGAGACGTTTGGCTGTGATAACAGGGCACTTTGCGTGGGTCCATCCCTGGGATCACTCACAAACATGTTACGATTTTTATCATTACAATTATTATTTTTAGTCATTTATTGTCATAATTATCCTTTTTCCACATCTTGTTTTAAATTCATCTTTGATCACCGTGTGTTGTAACATCCAGCTTGTGGTTGTATCCGACGGCCATTAACTCACTTTTTGTCTATATCCCATAGTGTACAATATTCCAAGCTGTATCATGTCCAATGATAATTATTTCATTTAATTTACCTTTTTCTCCTGGTCATTGAGGGTCACTGAAGGCGTTATGGGGCTAAAACAATCAAGGGAAACAATAGAAGAAGAGCAAGAGAGAACGAGACCAGCAGAAAGAGCAAGACTGACTCTAATATCTCACGTGTGGGTCATCTGGTGGTGAGCGAGTGTGTTGTATGGCCATTCCAGGGGCCGGATACTCAAAAGTATTTACAATATTTTATCACCCAGTTGACTCTGTAAGTCTTCTCTGTAGCGATACTCAAAACAAAATATCCGCCATCGTGTGACGTCACATCTTGTATCTGGAGGCCATAACTTACAGGACCTTCGGAGCTCCTGTGGCGGAACACACCCCGACACCGCGTGTACAGTATATCTCCTGATTGCGTAAACTGCTCTGATAAACCGCAATAAAGTTGTTTTATTAGATAATGCTGCAGAAAGTAAGTTTCAAACATTATTTCAATGGAAAAATATATTAAAATCTAAAATCTAATTCGTAAAAAAATATCTTAAAACCCTCTGTGTTTGTTTATGTTTAGCAGACAAGGTGGAGTGAGGAATGATTTCTCAAACTTTACTGGCTGATAATATAGCAGAGTGTATCATGGTCACGTTGAAGGCAACGCTGATAAGCATGTTTCCGCCAAGACAAAATGACATTTCATTCAGGACGAGAAAAGTTGTGCAGATATTTCACAAAATGAATGATAGCTTTTCCCCTGAAAACAAGAGATCGTCGTTTATTGTGTGTGTGTGTGTGTGTGTGTGTGTATCAGCTTAATGTTGTCGTCAACACTAAGAGACTACAACTTACTAAGATAAATGTAAGACTGAGGAACACAAGTCTTCAGTAAAGATACACAACTGTAAGCTAGATTTTGCTATCGAGAACCCGGTCGCACAGCGGTGATCACTCCATAACACAAGATCGTGTAAAAGAGAAATGCTTGGTTCTGAGACACCATCGGGCTCTCACACAACACACTGCTGGGACGATCTTATTGCCTCTTGTATATAAATTAAATCTGGTTTTATAACAAATTGAATATCCTGATTAATGACTTCAATTTTGTTCAGGTTTGGATAATATTTAGTACAAAATGGCGGGTGTTAGACCTTTCGTAGAGAATGTAATAAAAAAGCTTGTTGTTTCAGTCATCTGTTTAATATGCGAGTGACACATCAGACGAGGGTAGAAGAACCTTATATTGTAATGAAAAAATTCAGATTTAAACGACTCGAAATCCTTTTTAGATTTTCAGATGAGGAAAATTCATAGAAAATGCTATTATGAGTAACTGAAAATAAATTATATGGTAACCAAACTAATGTTTTACATGGGACAATACTCCTAAATATTTATTTTTGTTCGACGATGTACTACGTGTGTAAAACAAGAGATTTACCATTAATATTCGTTCAGGATCTTACTGTGTACCATTTTTTTTTCTTTGTGTAAAGTATTAACTGTGTTATGCCTGGGAACGTGACGCGACTTGTAAACTGTTGTTCCTCCTCGGGAAGTTCAATTGTTATGGTAAATTCCTCTATTGGTTCGTGATATCAGAGAACAAGGTTGACCAACTGTAAGAAACGTTATCCCAATGACTCCCCTTAACACTATTACAATAAATTAATAAGCAGACTGTAAGGTGAGACCACAGTAAGACACCACATCCACCACGGGACTGCACCACCCTGGCTGCTCCCGTTCACCCCACACATTCTAACCTAACCTGACCTAACTTATATTATTCTCTGTTGCTTTAGTGACATAAAGTCTTGCTCGTTTCTGTGAACTTCCAAGAGATATAACCTTACCATTTTTATTGTAGTTCTTCTATATATTTTATCTCTACACTAAAAACTAGAAGCTGAGTCAAGTTAAGACCACCAGGTGAGCTTGGCACCAGAGTCACGGGTATTTGAACAGCTTGAAGCCAAAAATTGTGAAATAATTTTCACCTTGCTACTCTTCGTCTCGTTTCTTCCTGATTTCTCTTCTTTTATTTGCCTCATAAGACGAGAATAGAGTATAAATAACAATGACCCACATCTGAAGTATTTATTTTGTTGTTGTTTGAGAGGAATAATATTACAACATCAGTCTACTTTAAACCTCCCCAGAAATACTTGTCAATAAAGATTTGAATAAAGAACTACCTCGTTGGTGTAGATTCCTGGTGTTATGGCATACAGCAGATTCCTGTTTTGTTTCAAGATCCCACCAGTGAGTCCCTATGCTATATCAAATTTTGTAACTAAAACAGTCGAGAAAGTTGTCCCGGGTTGTTGTTATAACCCTACCACGAGCACACGACTCCAGGCCACACGTTGACTGGGATTTTCGGCCTTTAGTGTTAGTGGCTCTCACCTCAGAGACACCTTAGACGTGCCTATGTGAACAGGAACACGATTAAGAATGTATTCATAAGATGTATCAAACTCTGTTACTCGGTTCTGACCCTTGATGTAGAAGATGAACCCGACACCTAGGCTTGAGGTTTCAGCGCGGTCACCTCAGATGGCAGTGGTGTCGCCTTCGAGTTAACAAAGCCTTGGGTTGATATAACACCATCCGCCTTATAGTGTACTGTGACTCACTATACAGGTATATTATCTTGTACTCACTCTCCTTATACAGACTCGTTAATACAACTAAGTGTTTATGTAACTTTTCTTAATTATTTATTAATATTCGGAAAGTATATATAGGCCCTATCTTTTACATATAAATAAATTCTATCTTCATTTTGTTATTCCCTTTCTGTGTATAATTGTAATATATGCTAATGTGTTTAATGCAGTGTGGTTCACGGCTATATGGCTGTTTTAATTACCCTCTGGCCACTTACTAAATGAAGTTCGTGTCAGCCAGTGGCTCACAATGTGCATTCTGTTAATTCACCGGCGGCTGTGGGTGTCTATGTCTTAATCTCTTCTGATGTACTGTGTCTATCACCTATTTGCTCCGCCCATCCTAAACTTCCTTAAAAGACAGTGTAAGTTGTACATCCCTCATCCTCCACCATGTAGCCCTTTTTATTTTCCTCCTCTAATGCTCTTACACTCTCTCTTCTTACACTTAGTCAAGAAGGCCAGAGTCTTTCCACCCTTCTCCCATTCCATTTCCCCCCTTTTTTCTCCCACTCTTTCTCATCCTATTCTTAGCTGGCCTGGCTGGGTATTCCAGAGGTGCATCAAGAAGCTGGAGCACCGAGCTGCAGCTACGTACCCCAGGCCGTGAATTACAGTAACACCCGCATGACTGGTTCAACAGCTGGGTCTAAGGGCCACACTCCGGCCGCTCACCAGCTGTGATTGCCTCCTCCCCTTGATGAAACACTTGCTTCTCTCTCGTTTTTGTTCCCAATTCTTTTCTCTTTTTTCGTTTTTGATGGTTTATATATGCAGCCTCGTTGAACAATTTTTTTTACAATTTTCCACAGTAAAAGAAAATTTAGAATTTACATGACCTTGCACTGGTGTGGTTAATGTAATTTCGTTAAGAAAAAGTTGGAACTACTGTAAAAGGAAGACTCGCTGAAACACCTTGATTAAATCTCACCTGTACGCTGAATGGAGGTCACCAGGGAACAGAGGTGCTGGTTGGTTCAGGGAAGCAGGAAGGTGATGGTTGGTGGATACGAACATACACGTAGATATATTTTCTTTAGATCTTGCTAATTTTTTATCTAATATGAGAGATGAAATACGGAACTCTAAAACACGGAAGTGGATGTCTCACTAACCTGTCACAGAGTTTATACTATTGACCTGGTCAGATTAATTCCACTAGTCTCCTTGTTTTAGTACCAAACGTTATTGTAAGACAGAAACAGATATGGACAAACAGGTCTGAAGTCCTCGTCGTCCAGAGTAGACATAAGCAAATGAAAGTGGGTCTCTCATCCCGAGCGGAGATGTGTAGCTACAAAACATGGAAGGCTTAGCTAATTCTAGGGACACACGGAGGCAATGTGTTCAGCACTGCACTTTATCTCTTTTCACTTCTCCAACTGTAAAGTTGTGTATCCATTCTGCAGCTGCATCGACTGTGGGGTCTCTACTCATAGGCCGAGTGTTCCTCACATATTATGATCGTATGATAAAAAATAAACAAGAATATCATGGGAATATTTATAGAAGCTCGTGTCATGTACCATCATTCTGAGGTGTTATATTCTCGATTCATGATGATAATTATTCATGTGTTATTTAGCCTTTACGAGATAAACAGTGTGTTAAATAGGTCTTCCTGAACGGGTCAGTAGGAGACAAAGAACTGCCACTACGTCCGAGATGACTCCTCGACAACGTGACACTACACCTCCTTCCACTAAACAACACACAAAACCTTCAGTAGTTTTCTAAGAGCTTCACTTTGCTGTATTTTCTCACGTCTACCACCTTCCGCCTACTCATTTTTCCTTCCTCACGTTCTGTATAACTGCTAAGTCAATCCTCATTTGTATTCACCTTGAAGCTGTTTTACCAAAGTGTGAACTAATCCTATTTACAGAACATTCTAATAACTGTTTCAGGAGGTTTATATTGGGTGTTCGGTACTGAAGAGTGAGGAGAAGGCTAGTAAGAGAAGTGCACGCGGAAGTACACAACACACACACACACACACACACCTCTTAGCCCCTTGAGTACAATGATTTAACCTCCTGAGTACAATGTCTTCTTACTCAAGGAATACATCATTGTTTTATATGGGTTATCATCGTTCTCAAAGGGTTAAATCATCGTACTCTAAAGATTAAGTCATTGTACTCTAGGGATTAAGTCATCTTACTCTAGGGATTATCATCGTACTCAAAGGGTTAAAGCCAAACCGTCAATATAATCAACTTGGTGTTCTATCCCAAAGAAATAACCAGTTAAGGCTTAAGGCATAAAATTTCAGATCCTTAGTTGGTAAAATCAACTTATCTCATAATCATTAATCAACCCGAGAGCAGTAGCTGGTAGACTTACAGTATAAGAATGTAGAGTTTATCTTACCAACCTGTAGATATTAAGTGGAAATGATACAGTATTCTGGAGAAGAAAATAAAAATAGGACGCTTAATGTATCACCACCCTGGAGTAACCGTGGGTCTCCTCCTAACATGACGAGGTCTTCTCTACTGCTCAGGTGAAGATATAGGGGTGGGCGTGGGGGGTTCTATTTAAGTTATTTATTAGAATATATCCCAATAGAGTTGTCCAAAGATTATTACCACTGGGGTCATTATTCACAGGAGAGTTTACCAAGTAATAACATTCGTAAAGTAAATATTGTGGAGATCGGGAGAGCGAAGTTGAATCTTCACAATATCCAGTTGCTGTGAGCTCCTCAAGTGACGGCCCAAAAGGTCAACCAGAAGAGAGGGAGAAGCCGAGGACTTACCTGGAGGCTAAATGAACCTCCACTGAAGAGAGAAAAACGTAATTTTTCAGGTTATTAGGAGTGATTTCATCAGTAGATTAAAAAAGAACAGGAATTACTGGGGAAAATCTCAACTGGGTGTTTGAACGGTAAGAGTTACTCGTCTGGTTGATTCACAAAAGACTAAAACAAAACAAAACAGTGTAGTACTTTTGTTTTGGGATGGAGTGAACTACCACACAATGGATCTGGGAACTTTACTGGAACAAAAAAAAAAATTAATGAATCAAATTCTCCTTTCTTCACGGTGTGTTGAGTCTCCATCGACTCAAGTTGCGATTATGGGGAAGTAACGGATCAAGTACAATTCTCACGAAACCACAAAAAGTAACAGCTATCAAGCAGAAAGCACTACCATCCCTTCATTAAAAAAAAATGAAAATAATCTACCATTTTCTGACACTGAAGTTTAAAACATATATAGCGCCATTGAGGAACGTGACCCATTTTAAAGTGAAGCAGCGTGTACCAAAAATATATTTTGGGAAAAATACAAACACACTCACGGGAAAATAAAATGCAGACGGCAGCTTCTCATTTTTAAACGGCTGGAGGCTAAATTCTCGCTTAGTGTGCGAGCACAGACGTCATATACTTTAGTTATTATTATTATTATTATTATTATTATTATTATTATTATTATTATCTTACAGTCCTTGGGTCTATCATCAGCAAGTATACATCGTGTTAATGTCCAGCTCGTAAAAGAAAGACAATCTGACAGTGTTATAAAAGTTTACCCATTACTGCTGTACTCTCTTACACACGTGCTGGTAGAGGAGCCCCACAACCTCCTGCCTTCCAGTAGTCTCCCCAACTCTCCTCATTTTAAGTTAAATAATAAAAAAAAGACAATGGAATCACAAAAAAATATGATTCCACCGAAAACTGATGAAGAAAATAAGACACAAATTATCTGACCATAATTTTGTAAGTTGTGGTAATGAGTTTTTATAAAGACCTTCAACAACTGTGGCTATATGTCTACTAGCTTTTTAAGTTACGAAATAAAACCAATAAACCATCATAGATACCATATAGTGGTAAAAGACACGTAAAAACAACCCCCATGACAGCTACAAACACGGAGGCGGTACCACATAGGGAGGGATGGTGGCTCTCGATCTACATAAGATATGAGGAGTTTTATGTTGACTCTTACCTGGCGACGAGTTGGTGGCATAATGGTGAAGGTCGATTGGTGAAGAAGATAGTCTATGTGAGAGGGAATATTGAAAGCCGATCAAGAATATGACCATGCCGAGGGAAGGAGTCCAGATGCCTTTGTAGGATCCCTCCAGTGCTCTTGATAATTTTGTACTGTTCTTGATTCCACAGGTTGAGCTGGTAGATATAGACGCTTTATGGAGAGGGAGCCATATGTTGAAAGCTGCTTCATTTTATTTGTTTAGTTAGATAATTAGTCAGTTATCATTTATTATTCACTAAGGTTAGGTTGGGTTTAAACTCATTTTCACAGTCAAACAACATCACCTTTGGAAAGTGAATTAAAACAAACTCCAGATCACACCAGTACCTTTAACATCTGTACTTTATATCACTGTGTTGAATATTTCCATTACCAATATGAATGTTTTACAATACGTTTATTTTACGAGTGATGATATTAGTTAAGCTGAATTACATTGTTATTTCACTAAATTGTTAATGTGAATCTTTGACTAATTTCAACAGCATATCAGACAGTTACCAGCACTTCCGTTTGGACCGACGAGATGAAATATTTATTCCAAATGACCACTAATAAAGGATTCTTGTTTTCATATACTGACATAAACAGAATAATAATAACTTGGACAGTCTATTTTCGTCTTTCTCATAGACGTGTTCAATCTCCCTAATAACACCTATGGCAACTTATCTCTTTAACACCTATGGCAACTTATCTCATTAACACCTATGGCAACTTATCTCTTTAACACCTATGGCAACTTATCTCTTTAACACCTATTGCAACTTATCTTTTTTACACCTATGGCAACTTATCTCTTTAACACCTATGGCAATTTATCTCTTTAACACCTATGGCACTTATCTCTATAACACCTATGGCACTTATCTCATTAACACCTATGGCACTTATCTCTTTAACACCTATGGCAACTTATCTCATTAACACCTATTGCAACTTATCTCTTTAACACCTATGGCACTTAACTCTTTAAAACCTTACTCATTAGTATGGAGATTTGAGAAAAGTAGAGACATCTTTGCCAGTTCTCTCTCCTGTTGTTGCCCGTCGTCAATCTTCTAATGTCAAGAGGAGTTTATGTAGCAATGCTTAACAGGAAGACATTTGACTGAGAATAAGTAGCAGTAGTCAACAGAGAAATAGGAAGACATTATACTGTTTACCTCGATATCTAACAGTTGTCTAAAGGGAAGCGTGTGTAGTGCAGTAGGTAGTGTGGGAGGGAAGCGTGTGTAGTGCAGTAGGTAGTGTGGGAGGGAAGCGTGTGTAGTGCAGTAGGTAGTGTGGGAGGGAAGCGTGTGGAGTACAGTAGGGAGCGTGGGAGGGAAGCGTGTGCAGTACAGTAGGTAGCGTGGGAGGGAAGCGTGTGCAGTACAGTAGGGAGCGTGGGAGGGAAGCGTGTGTAGTACAGTAGGTAGCGTGGGAGGGAAGTGTGTGCAGTACAGTAGGTAGCGTGGGAGGGAAGCGTGTGCAGTACAGTAGGGAGCGTGGGAGGGAAGCGTGTGCAGTACAGTAGGTAGCGTCGGAGAGAAGCGTGTGCAGTAGGGAGTGACAGTTTTGCAAAAGTTTTCAAAATCTAATTGCTTGGGTTGGATTATTTGTCTATCGGCCACGCTAATTCCGAATATGTTTGAGTTTTTTACATCATTGCATTAGAAGGTTTGTGGATACTTTTGGGTTTGCCATGAAAAACGCGAAAAAACTGTAAATAATAAAGGGACTGGCAATGTGGCACAACCTGTTAAAATCAAGTTATTGAATTGGATTATTCGACTACTGTGTACACTGGTTCATAATATGCTATTGTTTTACAACTCAATGCGCTACAAATTATGCCGATATTTTTGCTGCAAGTCACCACATACGTATATTTCGAAAACCAGGGCCCAATATTACCAACGGCGTGGATAGATTCCGTGGAATGAATTCAGGACATTCCCGCTCATGGAACATTACCAAACTCCGTATATGTGCCAATGGCAGGCCAATGGCAATATTTACAGAGTTTGTTGAGGCTCCCTGGACGGGAATGCCCTGAATTTATTCCACGGAATCTATTCACGCCGTTGGTAATATTCGTCCCAGGACTGATCAACGAATTCAGCCCAAGTAGCTTGACTTGGACAGTTAAGGACAAAATCTCAGTCCGTACTTTTGAATAAAATATTGTTCAATAGGTGGTGATATTGAAGTGCTGAAAGTTGTTTTTTCTGTGTTGTTTTGCAGTTAGTTCAAAGGGCCGCCACCAAGATGGGTCGTCCTAAGATTAGCAACACTCAGCTGCGCCAGGGTAACGATAAGGTGTTCGGGGTTCGGATGCCTCTGCCATCTAACAAGTTGCCTCTGAACAAGGAAGTTGGAAGTGCCCTGGCTTATGAAGCAGAAAACGAGAGGTTAAGGAGAAGAACAAATGCTTTTGATTATATGGATGCCACCAACAAGGTGACTGAGAAGGTACTGGATGTGTATAGGAAGGCCACTGTCCCCACTATCTCTGAAATCAGGGTGAAAATGAGAGTCCACGACCTGTGGAGGATGCGGAGGGAGACGATGATGATGAAGGGAAATGGACAGAAACAGAAAAGGAAGAAAACGAAGAACGGGAAGCTGAAGATAAGGTTCGAGGCTCATCTTCAGCTTCTCGTTCTTCGTTTTCTTCCTTTTCTGTTTCTGTCCATTTCCCTTCATCATCATCGTCTCCCTCCGCATCCTCCACAGGTCGTGGACTCTCATTTTCACCCTGATTTCAGAGATAGTGGGGACAGTGGCCTTCCTATACACATCCAGTACCTTCTCAGTCACCTTGTTGGTGGCATCCATATAATCAAAAGCATTTGTTCTTCTCCTTAACCTCTCGTTTTCTGCTTCATAAGCCAGGGCACTTCCAACTTCCTTGTTCAGAGGCAACTTGTTAGATGGCAGAGGCATCCGAACCCCGAACACCTTATCGTTACCCTGGCGCAGCTGAGTGTTGCTAATCTTAGGACGACCCATCTTGGTGGCGGCCCTTTGAACTAACTGCAAAACAACACAGAAAAAACAACTTTCAGCACTTCAATATCACCACCTATTGAACAATATTTTATTCAAAAGTACGGACTGAGATTTTGTCCTTAACTGTCCAAGTCAAGCTACTTGGGCTGAATTCGTTGATCAGTCCTGGGACGAATATTACCAACGGCGTGAATAGATTCCGTGGAATAAATTCAGGGCATTCCCGTCCAGGGAGCCTCAACAAACTCTGTAAATATTGCCATTGGCCTGCCATTGGCACATATACGGAGTTTGGTAATGTTCCATGAGCGGGAATGTCCTGAATTCATTCCACGGAATCTATCCACGCCGTTGGTAATATTGGGCCCTGGTTTTCGAAATATACGTATGTGGTGACTTGCAGCAAAAATATCGGCATAATTTGTAGCGCATTGAGTTGTAAAACAATAGCATATTATGAACCAGTGTACACAGTAGTCGAATAATCCAATTCAATAACTTGATTTTAACAGGTTGTGCCACATTGCCAGTCCCTTTATTATTTACAGTTTTTTCGCGTTTTTCATGCCAAACCCAAAAGTATCCACAAACCTTCTAATGCAATGATGTAAAAAACTCAAACATATTCGGAATTAGCGTGGCCGATAGACAAATAATCCAACCCAAGCAATTAGATTTTGAAAACTTTTGCAAAACTGTCACTCCCTAGCTGTGCAGTAGGGTGTGTCAATTTAGGGGGTGAACTGGCTAAATTGAAAATCGAGTAATTTGGTAGCAATTTATTGTAGTCTTTAAGCATGCAAAACAATATTCTGGCATAAATTTTTTCTATAATAAGTCCTACCTACATCAAATGGATTTTTAAATGTACATATTTGTGAATTTATAACATAACCAGCGTTTGCACACATGTTACTGTTTCAAGTTTCAAATTATTATATTTTATTATCCGTAGTCTATTTGAAAGTAACCAATGCCTTCATACTCTCTTTGCTTTGGTTTCTTGTCATCAGTAGTCTGCTTGCTATTTGTGCTTTGATGTAACCTTCTCGCCTCTCGTGGCTGTAAACATGGCCCGCTGCTTCTGTGACCATTTTCACACATCTCTCCACACTTTGAGTGTGGGAAGGCCACTTCGGCACCTGCATTGGAGTCTCTTTAAGGTTTCTCAATTCTTGGCTAGTTAGACTTGTTGTCAATGGTGGTTCTAAGACTTCCAAACTCAAGTCAACCAATTCTGACAATTTGGTGGCATTGACGTTTATTGGGGGAACTTTTCTTGAATGAAACGAACAGTCTCCCAACTGGTCGTCATCTATTAGCGTTCCTCTAATCTTTAGAATGACTTCTACAGCCTCGGTTCGGAGAGTGGTACATTGACTGCAAAGCATTGCTTGCAAAACTGCTTCTGATCGAGCATACCAAGCGGACCTTCTTGCCACAGGTAACACGATGTCCCTCACTACCTTCCTCTGTGTTCTACTAGCTGCAATTGAAACAAAAGGTGATTGGGCCCATCCACCCACATAGGATTAAGTTTCACACTAAACCACTGGGGAAGATAAACTCCAATAATAAATTCAACAATTAACCTCAAATTCTTCAGCACTTTGCCCTTCAATTCGTGTTTGGAAATCCAAATCCTGCAGAAACGAAGAGCTGTAGTTAACCAACGGCTGTGACTGACAGGTCCAATCTCCAAGAGAGCCAATGACTGAGGCACTTCTCCTGATCTTATTGCTTGGGCAATACGATAAGCATAGGATTGATCTGTGCTGAGATCTTTGATGACTCCTTCAGACAACGCCGGAAGGGGAGGGCCAACTTCGACCTTTGGAAAGGTTGTATTTATTTCTAGTTGTGTTGCTTCATCCAGCATGATGCCAAGGGGACCTGACCACTTGTTGTTGCTCTTTGTAGGACCATCAAGTTCCTGGATGAGATGACGAAGAGGTAGCTCGCCTGTATGTAAATCACATACAATCCAAACAAGTCTTCTTCCTAGTTTTTTCTCTAAATGCGTCATTACACCCCCCTGCCATCCGGTGTTCATTGCAGTTGAATCTCCACCAACAGCCTGCAGTGAACTGCCAAGTCCTCTCTCCTGAACCCAACATAAAATATGATCAGCAATGACCTCTGCATGTTTCTTCCCTTCTACTTCAGTTTCGGGAGCAAAGTGAAACAAAAACCGACCACCAGGCTCAGAACAGACAGAGTAGTGTTCTTCTTTGATGAGACCTGGAAACTTTCTGTTCACTCCCTCTACTTCTAGCAAAACTTTTGTGTCATCTATTCTTCCATCAAACAAAAGACAGGAGAGCCCTCCCTCGCTTAAATCTTTTTCATGCTGATCAGATATTTCCTTCATTATTTTTTCTTGTGCTCTTCTAATTTTATTATGATCTATCACCAAAGATACATCCTCTCGGCTGATGAGGCCTGCATCTATCCAAGCGGCAGTTGCAATTTCTGCAGCCTCACGAAGTCCAGCATGGTGGCGAATACTAGCTAAAGCAATGTTTGAAATATTTCTTGTGTTGTATTTCATTTTCTTTGGTAAAGGTTCAGATGGCTCTTTGGAACTATCATCTGATGTTGCTTCCTGTTCATCAGAAGAACTATCAAAGAAGTGATAAACATCTTGACACAGCTCTTCCTCTCTTTGGATGGCTTCTTCACTCTTCATTTTCTTCTTTTGTTCCCTCTCTCGGATTTGTTCTCTCTTCTTGGCATTAGCAATCTGCTTCTTTGTTTCTGAATAATCTATTGAACCCATTTGCATACTTCCTTGGCCTTCTGCCTTTGTCCTCTGTGCCTTTATAAATTCAAGCTCTAAAACAGGGATCTTCTTTTCACGAGGACAACCACAATCAATGTGGGAATTATTTTCTCTCTTACCTGAGTGAGAACAGTTGGATTCAGAACATAATTGTATGGAGCACTTGCAGGTCAAAATGTCAAACAGAGTATCAAGTGTGTGCAGAAATTCATTTTTCCTGGCCAAGTTTCCTTTACCAAGTGATGTTTCAACTGCTTTGTGCCATAATTTCGTTAGTTTTAGCTCAATAGTTCGACACTGATTAATCACAGGTGGTTTGAATAGTGCATTAGCTTTTGTCCATTGATGCAGAAGAGGGACTATCATGTCATTTATGAGTTCTTTATCTGTATAGTTCCTTCTGTCCTTTGCATTTTTTTCTCGAAGGAGTAACCCTAATCTTAGCATGTCTCTCACTGTTGGAAGTTCTGATACAGGAAGCTCCTTCCCTTTACCAACTAGCAGGCTCAAGTGGGTTGACAACTGACTTCTTGTCTTCAATTTTGACATCTTCACACTATCTGACAAATAGAAAAATATTTCAATGTTTCATAATTCAATTGTTGTTTCAAAAAATATCAATTTGTTTATCAAAAATGCTGTAACAGAAATAACATAATAATTTCTTAGAACATAATGTTTTATACAATGATATAAGTAACTGCGACAATCAATATGCCCTACTTACAATAATTAAAATGTAGAATTCGTCTGGTAGAGTAGGTGCAAGTGCAATGAGAGCAAACCACCGTCTATGATATCTAGAAGGAGAGTGAGCCGGGCGCCTTATCCTCACGCTTGGTACAAGTCAAAACAAGAATTAAACTGTCCCACACGGAGAGCCTGTTCATGTTCATGTTCTGACATGCATATTGTACACAAGCTATAGAACCATAAAATACTCCATAATCCATATGCTTACATGAGATTAGTTAATATCAAGTGAATAATTCTAATCAAGTCTCATTAATTTGTTGAAATACTGATATTTGAAACTTTAAGGTATAATTGATGTAGGTGAGGGTTATTTCAATTCATTTTTGTTTGCTAATCTCAAGTTTAGACATAAAGAGGCACAATATTTTGACTACCAAATTTGATTTTTAACATGTTGACAAAATTGACACACCCTACTGTCCATCAGGCATTGCCTTCGTACACCGGTGTAGTCGTTGGGTTTCCATGGTGGTCACCTCTTCCGCTAATACCACCGTTGGGGTCTTGTTGGAGCTCTGTAAGCATGTCTGCCTGATGCGGGGCTCCGCCGCAGATTTTAGCTCGGGGTTTACCCCCGTAGCCTTATATCTACCAGGGTTAATCCTCAAGACAGCTGGGCAATGGCTGGTAGGCGCCAGGACGTGTCCACATGCCAGTGGGCCTATGTGCTGTCTCTCTGGGGCCCACTGCTACTCGGAGATCCCCTGCTGGTCTAGCCTGGGCCCACGAGGCACACAGTTACCGTTTGTTGCCACGAAGAGGCACAGCAGGAGTCTTGATAGTGAAGTAGCTGTGTACTGGCAGGGGAAGACTTATGCAAGAAGTTGCTCCCCCGTTCGCCGCGAGGGCTAGCCATCGGCGGCAGCTGAAAGGGAGAGGGAGCAAGCAGTGCTTGCACCTTAACACTAACATAGTGCTGCCATACTAAACGCATTTCACCACCCTGTGTGCGAGACACACACACACACACATCATCATCATCATCAGTGACCAAATATCAATATACTAGGGATGAAGGCTTCCCCCATTTATTTCCGCACACGCTCTTTTCAGTGGCAGGGTCCCTGTCGAGTGGGCTTCAGTACTAATGGGCCCCACTTGTGCAAAATATTAAATTGCACAAAAAATAAATGATTTTTTCAAGATGAGTTAACATTAAAATATACTGGAATATATGAACATAAACAGATATAGGGCACATGTTTATTATGTTTAGTCATGTGTGTGTGTGTGTGTGTGTGTGTGTGTGTGTGTGTGTGTGTGTGTGTTTTCCTTATGTATTTCCACAGTTCTGAAGGTAGAAAGCTTAAATTTGGTAGGGAGGTGCGGCTGGCCCAGGGGATGGTCGTGCTCTGCCTCCTATCCTTCAACTATACATAATAAAATAATAATTATGTTAGAGAGATAAATCATACAAAAAGGACTTTAGAAAGAAGGAAGAATGAAAGTCTTAACAGTAAGCATGACCATAAGGAACATATAATTTAAAAGGGAGAATAAGTTATGATGTGAGAAGATGGTTAAGGATCACTAGAGAAAAACACACAGTTCAAGAAGGTGGTGGAGTCGAGAACGATCTGCTGAAGACTTAACGTGTTTCAGGCGGACATTTAGTACCCAAAAATAATTATAACGGAAGTATTTTCTGTGTGATAAAAAAATAATACATATGTTTCTCTCGACTGATGACTCCATACTGAGGAAACTTCTTACTTTATTCGTAACACTGACGTTAAGTTTATGACATATATAAATACTTCGTCTTTTTAATGAATGTTTATATTTCCGTCCACATATACCTGAAGAGAATA